>JAUCBJ010000833.1:0-22812 GCA_032718475.1 Nemertoderma westbladi | reverse complement strand
CATTCATATCTTGTTAACGCTAACGCGCGCCCCTTATGAAACGTAGATTAAAGCTGAAAAGGACTGACTTTGTACACAATAATCAGTAAAGCTTAAATTGAAATGTTCTTAAACCCGATCAATACAATACATCTGTTTGGTGTTGTTCTTACAGTACCACTTCGCATGGCGTCAAATTCGCATGACAAAGGTTAATCAATTGTACGGTACGTACTTTACAATATCCGTGGGGGTTGAAGTTACGTTCAATGGCAGGAAATATTAAAATGAATAAACATACAGTATAATACAGAAATAAATAAATTAATAAAGCTTGAGCAGCATGGAACAACATACTGGGCGTATGTGTGGATGTCTGGCTGTCAAATTTAATGACTTTAATATATATTTGGTGACATAAATCAATAATACTTATGAGGTTACAAGAATAGTTCTCGACGACAAAATGGGAAATGACTGAAAACGACCTACTGTACGCTATGCAGTCAACTATCATAAAATAACACTAAACCCATAGCCACTAGGTTATATTGAAAAATATCGAGAGTAAAAATATCGAGTGCTGAAAAATATCGAGAGTAAAATTATCGAGTGTTGATAAATATCGAGAGTAAAAATATCGGTAGTAACAATTTTTTTTAATAAGGGTTGGTTGATAATTTTTTCCTAAAAATGTTCTAGTACAAAAAAATGTGTTCTAGAACAAAAATATTTATTAACATTGGTAGCTTACGCGTGTTCTATAACATTTATAAAATGAAGTAGAAAATACTAGCTATTTTAAAAAATATAAAAAGTGATCTGGAACTAAAAAATGTGTTCTAGAACAAAAATTATCAAAATTGATAGCTACTGTAGAACATATTCTATATTTATAAAAAAAATAGCAAAAACTAGCTAGTATAATAAATCTGGTAAATGGGTACCCAAGGTGTATTAATGCCATTTTTTTGCACTAAATGCACTGTAACCCATGCACTGCAATATTGTCCAATAATTCTAAATAAAATGCTCACGCAAAATGAAAATATTTTTACTCTCGATATTTTTCAAAACTCGTTATTTTTACTCTCGATATTTTTTAATCACGTTAATTTTCAACACTCGTTATTTTTACTTTTCTATTTTTATATTAGTGCCGAGATCTGATATGTGAATGAGGATTGTGAGAAATTGCGGGAAAAGTGTTGGACAATATTTAGAAAGGTGAGGCCACAGAAACATACGTTTGATGATTTTATGTATGTGCGGAAACCTGCAACAGTTTATAATATCGCCTATCCCCACCACCACCATGTACTAATCAACTACTACGAATGACAGTCACTACTGTCAATCGAGAGGTCAGACTTTCCCTTTACGACGGCAATCCGCAGTAAATCGTACACTGAGTCTTAATAACGGAGCTAAATTTATGTGAGAAATAAGTCCTAGGGCCCATGTAAAGAATAAGTGAAATCCTGGTATTCTTCACATGGGCGAGTCCTAGTGATATGTCTATTGATATATGTGTAAGCAGAGATCAACGGAAGCATAATTCTAATAAACATTTTCAGTAGCAACATTCGGAATTTAGTTTGATGCATAATGGAAGTCGCAGGTGAATAACCTGGGAATCTATTTTAATGTGATGTGGTTGGTTGGGGAGGGGGGGGGGGGGGGGGGGGATAAATTATATCGATCCGGCTCAATAACACCCCGTAATTCAAACAACAGAGTGGCATCTGGGGACAGTTTCGATTCAGACTTCAAGTGTAGCGCGAAAGTGTTTGCAAACGTAACTCAACACTGGTCCACCTATATTCAAATATACACGGAAATTACATAGGCACCAATCGGGTTAATAAGAACAGGGGATGACCTTTTACTAGGATAGATATTAAAATTATACATGAGATTTTATTGTTAATGTAGGGGATGTTGCGCAGGCCATTATAGAACAGTTATAATTCTACTATAACCGTTTTTCATAATGTCGGGGTGCGCGTGTCAGTCTGTGTGTGTCGGAATCCATTATAAGAAGAATTATATATTGCAAAATCTATTAGCGCCCTGAGTGAGCGTCGGTCCTAGGACTTTCATATTACAAGACCGGCAATCTAAAAATAAAAAGGCTATAAAGAGGATAAACGAAGTTTGACTACAATTGGTCAACTATAAGATATTGAATGGAATTGTGTGTCGGGAAATGATTTGAAATTATTGGACATACGGAAGGACGATGATGTTCTAAGAGTCTTCATTTTCTGTACCATTGTAAAGGAGCTAATTATATTTATTTTATATTCTGAAATATATTATGGCTAAAATATCATTACCATATACGTCGTCCGTTACTATATATAAAAATACGCCTAAACAAGCCGGTTCCACATTTAGTTAATGAACATTAATTAATTATCTATCCAAATTAATCACGTTGTTTTAATTCTCATAGGCTCATTCTCAAGCGCAATAGAAATGATAAAACTTTTGATGTTATCATAGGCTATAGTTTGAAGATATTTTTTTACAAAATGGAAATTAATTCAATGGCTGCTTTCCTGCTTTATTGACTTATTCCACCACTAAATCGCCAAATAAGAATGATAATAAAACTAAGAATTAGGTTAATGGAAAATAAGAAAGTTGCAGTGTCGACAAGAAACAGCTGATGTTGACTCAACCAGTACCAGAATATACTATAATGTATTTTAAGCTCATGGTATAAACAAAAATACAAATTGTAAATTATAAATGACATTTTTCCTTAGGGTAGAGTTTATCGTGTTTTAGATTACGCGATATAGGACGATAAAGAGAACCACTTAAAATTTAAATAGACTGTCAGGTCAGTGAGACTGCCCGCTGAGGGTTTTATTTGCGTGAAACGCCCCATATTAATAAGCTAGCTGTGCTGGCAGCATTTACTATATATAAGCCAGGTGTTTCTTGTAAGCAAGATCACCCATGCCTATTGCATATATTACTATTTATATGGATGGATGCAGAAATCATATTGAGTTTATATCTTTGGAGTATGAACTTTATACCAACAACCAGAGTGCGTGACTGAATAAATTATGCGTAATTTAAAGAGAAACAACAAAGATTACCCCTACAATATGAGTAGAACAGATTTGGGAAACTGTAAGATCCATCACCAGCAAACAGCTACAATTCTACCATCGCCGCCCTTTAAATGCCCGTGTTTAATTAAGTCATGGTATATTAATTGGCTTCCGACAAACACACCGACACCACACCCCCATCATTTGTAAATTCTATAAAATCTAATAAAGTGGAACTAATAATAAAACCCGTTTAGAAAATTACTGAAATATTGTAATAAAAGCTGTTCAACATGAAAGTTCAGAAATTTCAAGAAAGTTCAACTTGATAATGGAGGACTAATTTAAATAGACACCTACCGGTATATATTCTTAATAGGGATGTCCCGGAATTCCGTTCCGGCCGGAATTCCGGCGGTTTTTGCCCGATTCCGGTTCCGGCCGGAATTGCCGGAATGGGGTCAATTCCGGCCGGAATTTTACCGGAATTGCAAGGTTCATATCTAGTTTGATAGTTGCAATTAGTTTGTTAAATTATTATCAACATTTATATATTTTTTAAACAATATTACCAATTAGTTTAAGATACTTTTCAACACTTGTAAACAAGTATAGAAATAAAGATTTCTTCGACCGTTAGAGCTAACATTTAAGGATGAAAGGCATAGATGTCCCCTGGTTAGCCCCTTCAAACCATTCGTGTCGAATCGAAGACTGTCTTGGCCCACATGCAGGGATCGAACCCACGACCTCCAGATAGATTGGAAATCAATGCAACCACTACACCAAGGTGGAACAAAATTAACCTATCTAACGAAGGAAAATTCTCAGCCACCCTGTTTATTAAAGTAAATTCAGTCCTGATGGGTATATGTAACACATTTCATCGTAACACTGGTAAGTCGTTTTCAGATTTTGTCTTAGTCAGAATCTCAAAATGAATGCCTCCTTGCTTGCTCCATTCCATTGGTAACACAAGTCATAAGTTATTTGATAGAAAATATAAGATGCGTCTCACATTTACTGCATATTTATACCCAAAGTAACCAATCACAGGCATCTTGCCGGATATAACACACATGTGTCAAAAGATGGAACATGGGACATAATCACTTTCGACTCATCGGTCGTAACTTACGATTTACCAGTGGAGACGCTAACATTGAAACCAATGTGTTCCATAATTTATTCTGACTAAGACTACATAAGACTTACCAGTGGAGCAAGGGCCTTAGCGGGTAGTTTTTCCAATTTAATTATTACAATTTGCTTATAAAATGGCGTTTTTTTAGATTGATTTTACATTATTTGACATTGATTTTGTACATTATTTTACATTGAATTAATTATTAAATAATATGATAATTACAGGAGGCTAAATAAATTGCTAACCTTGTAAAGTTAGCAATGAAACTCGATTAACGATTAACACAATTACAATTACTACTTTAACCTAAAACTAATATAAATATAAAACGTTATTACAATACGTACAGGTCCTGCGAGTTGTCGTTAGTTCAGTCCTGCGTCGTAGGTGCTGCATAATATAGTGGTTTAATTTCTATTTACAGCAAATCCATTTCTTACCATAAATCTATTTATTCCCAGCAACAATTAAACTGTAACATGTGATGTACTAGTGGCCTCGTTTATTGTTTTGGTTCGAATAACATGTCTCGGTAACATGCTCCTTTCCCTTAAAGACACCAGGATATTGCACCAAAGGACCTACTGACGCGAAACCATAGGTTTTTGTTTAACGTAGGTTTTTAGGTATGAGTCTAAAGGCTAAAAACCTAACCTTTGGCCAAAGTTATAGATTTTAGAAAAAAAATGATATTGAATAATGCCGAAGTACCATCCCGTCACCATAATAGGCCATAATGGCCCAGGCCATTCTCCACTCAACCCACCTTAATTCCCCCCAAGGTTCTGATTCATCTCATTATCAAACTTAGCTGTAGAAATTAAAAAAATTCATTTGTTTCACAAAAAATTATACAGTTTCATGGGTCATTTAGTGTATTTCACTAATTATAGAAAATTCCGGTTCCGGTGTTGAATTCCGGTTCCGGTTCCGGCCGGAATCAAAATATCGATTCCGGGACATCCCTAATTCTTAAGGTATGTAAATAGTTCTTTATGCCGTAGGGATGTCGCGAGGGGGGTTGTTTGTTGTAAAAATTATTGTATTTGCCGTCAGGTACCCACTTATAAGCAACATTACAAAATTTGCAATATAATTTAAATTCATATTTGAAACCAATATATTTATTGATAATATGAACAAATGGGGTTGAAAATATAAAAAAATACTTCACAACAGCAGCACATGCTAATTACATTCTTACATCTTACAAACAATATTATATATAGGCCTATACAATTTTATATAACATTAAAAATGAGATAGTAGAAAGTATTAAATCATAACGTCACCAGGGACATTGTTAAGTTTAAGTTGATATTTATGCCGAGTTGGAAAAGCCAAACACAGTTCCTTTCCAAGGTACATTAGTTAGAATATATCCAGGTGGTCTGTTCATTCGTTGTATCGTGATATTACTATTTACTAGATCAACTTAAAACGCAAAGGAATGTATTCTACTAAAGTTATAGATTTTATTAGATTTAATCTAAACAGATTATTTTACTTTTTTAGGAGTATTATACAAGGCTACAAGATAATAAATATTTCCAGTGTGATCCCTGTAACGGCATTAATTAATTATTATAGACAAAATATACAGTTTATAATATATATCAGTAATATACAAAACAATAAAATAACAAATAATAAAGAAACTTATTCAAATATAAACAAAAGTTTATCAAACAAAAAATATAAATACTGGGAGCTATGGTACCACAGAATGCAGTCACCAATATACTGTACAGCTAGGGGTGGCCGGGTATCCGGCCGAGCCGGAATTCCGGACAGATGTTGAGAAAAAAATCCGACTCCGGCCGAATTTAAATTTTTTGGCCGGATTTCCATTTCAACGAATTGTTGACAAAATTTACAATTAATATAAATTAAAAATAAAACATCAAAATAAATTCTTTTAAATTAAAAAAAAATTAAACATTGATTAAGCAAATACAATGGAATACAATACAATTTTTTTCATAGTGTGTATCATCATATTCATTCATATTTCATACTATGAATATAATAATAGAATATGAATATTTCGTCCTGTGAATGCGATCATACCGGTGTGTGTCCAGCCTCCTGCGCCGTAGGTCCCGTATTTGTGTCAGTGCATAAAGAAACCAGACTGCCAGACAATTCCGAGAAAAAATAATTTTGGAGTTATGTACTGCATTGCATAAGAAGCATTGCATAAGAATTTTAATTAGCTTTCTAATGCACCCACCCACATGTCATTGCGACCCACAGTTCAAAAGTTACGAAAGAAATAGTGAAAGTTAATAAAAGGAAAATTTATAATAGCAATTTTTTAATATTGATTTAAATGCTCGGCTTTAAAAAATACTTTAAATAGAAGTAAATCTAACACTCTCTCTGTTCATCTGCCTGTCTGTCAAAAATATAAAAGCATACTAGCTAACTAAAATTTTGTTGTAGGGGTATTTCTGGTCGGAGATTTCATATCGATGTCAGTTTTCATGCTTGAAGTGATCTAGACTGAATGTGTGTCTGTCTGTATGTCGGTCTGTCTGTCTATCCGACAGACATACAAACAGTCTTAAATCCATAAAACTTAAAAACTGACATCGGAAGTGAAATCACCTCCCACAAATACTCCCATAACGAAAATTTTAGTCAGTTAGAAAACTTCCTTACATTTTTGACAGACTGACAGACAGACAGTCCGACAAAAAATACAATTTTTCAAAACTTTTATGTTCAATGAAGATTAAACACCTAATGAATATATTTTGAAAAATTTTTTTTTGAAAAGATTCTTTTTTAACTTCATTATCCATTTTCTCAAAATGAATTCTGCCCGGAATTGTCTGGTTTCTATATGCCCTGAGTCCCTGACACATTTGTCGATGCAGGACCTAACGCCCAAAGGACCATGTATGACGCGTTACCCTCACTCCCGTTTCATGCATACAGGTACCATAGCTGATTCAGGAAAAATGTGGTGATATATAAAAAAATTCCGGGTGTGTCCGGAACTCCGGTCGGATTTTTTTTACAAATCCGGCCTGGCCGGTTTAAAATGGTGAATCCGGCACATCCTTAATTAACAGACACAGACAGATACACTACCGGTATACATACATACAGTATATCGACCGAATGAGGCAGTTCAAATAGATTAACGTTGGAATTTGATAAAGGCAAAAATGTGCAAAGTGATTAACACTGAACACAATTTGTAAATTGCAATTTTAGGTTACAGAATGTATTACCGGTACCCACATCGCTGCCTAGCGCTGCTTACTGAGGCGACCGAGGCGTCAAAACAATCACAGACGATAATTTCACTAATTTCGAGGGTTTCGAGAATTTCACTAATTTCTAAATTCAAGAGCGAATAAACATAAACTTATTTAGACGCAATTTTATTTCGCATTTATATATTAATGTGGATTTGATTGAAGCTTGATTTTAATTTGCGTCAATAATGATTTTGCGTATATATTTGCACTCAGGTATATTTTAAACGATTAATTTAGTTACCGAGAATTTACAAATTGAAACGCTAATCAGTTTAGAAACCGATCCTGCTGTTCCATATCAATTACTCTCGAATAACACCGATTTAGCTGTCATACCCGCCAAATTTAATTACCGGTATCTCAAATTGAGCAAAACTACGGCATTAGGACAACTCAACGCAGCCCTACACTAAACAATGACCGCAGAATGGAATAAAAATAAAATATTAAATAAAATTATCAACAGCAACAATCAGAGGCCGAATGTGTCTGCGTCCCCACCCCCAGTCGCATTGGCTTCAGGCTTACCGGACTGCGGGGGAGTGGTTTGGGCCGCCAATTTAAAATGCTGGGAATTCTTAAACTCGGAGTAAAGCGAGAAAACAACGTGTAGCGAGTGCAGGCGGTTCTTATAGACCGGAACGTCTAGGAGAGCGCAGATAATGTCCACGTAGTTGGCGAGGCTCCCTTGTAGGTCTGCGGATGGGAGATTGGCGTGTTGCAACATGGATTCCAACTCCTCGGGCCATTCCTGCATGAGGGAGTCTAAATCCGGCATAGGTCTGGGGTACTGGACTCGAGGAGGGGGTTGCGAGCGATGCAGCTGCTCCATCGAGGCGACCCAACTACCGATCTCCTTGTCCCTCGAGGATTCACCGACGCTGCGGACTTTGGCGTCGGTGGAAACCGCGGACTTAGTAACGGATCGAAACTGCAGGTCGAGGACCGTCGGGTCCGACTGTTTCGCGCAGGGCTCGTCGACGGTTCGCAGTCCGAGCGTCGTCTCGTCCGCGGAGCGATCCGCGTCCGGACGCGGGACCTTAATGAACGCGTCGATATCGCCGACGGCGGGGAGGTAATCCGGGATGAAGGGCCGCAGTCGGTGGTCCAACTCCATCGACTGCGGGGTGTATCGCGTGATAAACTCGAATAATTCCCGGACGTCCGCGCTGACGGCGAGTTTAGCGAAGTCGGAGGGATCATAAGCTCCGTGCGTGGCGATCTCGTTTGATGCGTCGCTGTCGTCGTCGTCCTCGTCGAACGAACTGCTAGTTTTCGTCCCGTCTGTAAACCCACGGGGTCGCTGCGGTTTGCCCCAGTCCGGTCGCCCCGCGATCGGTTTCACTTCGAGCGAATCGCTCCCGCCGTTGTTGTCGGAGTCGTCGTCGTTGAGGGCGGACGTCGTATCGTTGGGTCGGTTACCCATCGCCGCTGCGGGCCTTGCCGGGTAGGGTCGGATAGGTTCCATTCCCCCACCTCGCGGTGTCGGGGTGTACACGCTCGCAACTTCCTCTGCGTCGGGTACCTCTAACGATTCATCGTAGGGAAGGTTTTGAACGACAGCGGTCGGGTTGCCGTCTTCGGAACTGCTGCTAGTATCCATTATTCACAGATTTTATGGTTCCCCTTGTCAGTCAGCCTTCAAATTCAATTTGATACAGTAACAGGTAGCCTACGGTACCGGTACCGGACATACAGACATAGGTAACAAGGTACGACTAATGACGTACCGTAATTCGGGGTGACTTGATACATTGAGGTGACTTGATACAGCAAGTTATACTTTTTTTCTTTAACGGATTGTGGGTAGCGTTAGACCGGAGCCAGATTTTTGCCGGAGCCGGAACCGGACCGGGTAAATTCCAAAAGAACCGGAGCCGGAACCGGAGCCGGACCGGGTAAGTAAAATAAAAAAAATATATTGAGGCCTGGTACTGTGGTACCGTATGACTGTATGACCTACAGGCAGACAGACAGATAGGTACCGGTACCACTGTCAGACTGTATTACACTATGACCTGGCATGTTGCAGTTAGTCCACTATGCAGCTGCACAGCTACATTTAGTAAGCCAACTTCTGCACTCTCTGACTTTGTTTTTACTCATAAACGAGTACATTTATTTGTCTGGTAGTTTTATTAGATAGGCCTATTACAGTATTAAACCTAACAACAGAACAACTACTGAACTATGCAATGTAAGAATGGTTGATCTGTTGAGTTGATATCATCAACCAGTCAACCCAGTCTGCCAGTAGATCTATAGATGTACGGTATGTAGAGGCAGAGAGGTATACTAATACTAGCACTAGGCTAGTGACAGGCAGACAGGCTAAGCAGAGTGCTTAGTTAGTACAGTACTGTATAGCAGTACAGCATCATCCGACATCCTTCAGAAATACCGGTATAATTATATACTCTAATTTTAAATAATTATATTTGATTTGACTTTATATTATATGATTGAAATACTGCAATATATGTAGTTGGCTGGTTGGCTTTATTTTAATCGCAGACTACTTTGTTAACTAACATCCTGACACCTGACAACTACAAGAATGAATGGGGGGAGTCAGAGACGCTCTTCTATCTCGGGAAGTAGCACAAACAAGAAGTTAACGACTCAAAGCAAATTTGTACAGACAAGTGTGGAGTGCACACTATGCACAACAATTTGGACTGAAATACAAGTCCCAGAAGAAATGACAAGGAAAAAAACATTTGGGAAAAAACAATTTGCCTGTGGCTTCTGTTCAGCCTTACGCATGTTGAATTTAGAGGACGAAAATCTCCAGCTACAGCAGGAGCTAGATGCAGTGAAAAATACGGTCAATAAAGGCCTAGATGGTGAGGATAAACTTATTATGGGGAGTGATTTATCAGCGTTACGGTGCGATATTGAAATACGCTTGGAAAATGTTGAGGTAACACAGGCTGATCTACAAACAAAACTGACAGTCATGGAATCATTAACAACTGCAACGGCTATTGAAGACTCGGAAACACTAGAGAGTGAGGCAGCTTCCTCATGGGTTGAAGTAGTTCGCCGAAATTCGAAAAAGCTTGATGACCTCCACAAAACATTGGATGTGCAGCAACAGCAACAAACCTCTAGTCCAAACACACCGATCCCTATTGATCCTGATTCTATTGAGAGAGCTATAAGACTGAATGAGCTGCGTAAATGCAATGTGGTAATTCGTGGAATCCCTGAGGGTACAGGTATCGCTCCCAACCATGGCAACCATCAACGTGCCCATGATAGTAAGTTTTTACAGGACTCTCTAGAAGAACAATTACCATATCGTGGTATCCAAAGGCTGGGGAAACCACGTGAGGACAAATCAGCCCGACCATTGCTCATTTCTTTCAACTCTCCTGAAGTAGCCAGTAAAGTTATCTCACGTAGGTATTTTACCGTTGGTGGAACAAAGTTCTATTTCGACAAGGATAGTTCGAAAGCTGAAAGAGAGGCAGATTATATTGCTCGTCAGAGAAGACGCAGCATTAGAGAAAAAAGGAGTACCAGTACTACTTCGACTAGTAACATGCCTCCATCTGTGGAGCAGGTTGATTGACTATCTGTTTATCCGCTATCTACCTCATCCAAAGTGTTTCTGGTTGAGTCAACCCAAACTGTGACTCCAGTTGTGGATATCTGCAACAGTGGCGCCATAAACCTGAATGCTGATCCAGTGGTCACTGTAAATAAAATATTTGCGAAATCAGGGCTACATATATCGCACCAAAACATTCAAAGCTTAATTCCAAAACTATCTGAACTTAAAATTATTCTGCACAATACACTCATTGATGTTCTTACATTATCAGAGACATGGTTAGACCAGAGTATTAGTGATGGTGAAGTTTCTCTACCTGGGTATAACATTGAAAGGAAGGATCGTAATCGAAATGGTGGTGGTGTTGCACTCTACATTTCTACGAAATTGGACTACTCCCTTTGCGCAGAGATGAATACAAAACTGGGCATTGAAGAAGGAATATTCTGCACAATACACCTTCCTCACACCAAACCAATTCTGATTGGGTCTGTCTACAATCCACGCGCTGCACAAGCCAACACATTCTTTACAGCTGTAGAGACTGCCATCGGCGATATTAGTGGCTTTAAGGAAGTATATGTTCTGGGAGACACAAACTCTGACACTACCCTGACTAACAAACAGCTTTCATCCAAACCTCCTAAATGTAACACTGTCCCTGCTATCATGACCCCTTTGCACTATCTATACTCATTTTGCTGTTCCACTGGATTAGAACAACTCATTAAAGAACCAACAAGAATTACAGTAAATACAGCGACTACACTGGATCACATATTTGTGTCTAGTAGGCAATTTTTATGTAGCCATGGTGTGGTAAACTTGGGTCTCAGTGATCATGGCATGGTGTACGTGACAAGAAAACGACCTAAGGCAAAGAAATCCTGCCATACATTACGCACATGTCGCTCTTTTAAGTCCTACTCCAAAGAAATGGTAGCATCTAAAGTTAATGTTAATCCCCGAATCAAATCGTTATTACTTGAAACTAAAGTGGATCTTATATCTACCGAATTAACAAAGGAACTCTACCAGATATTAGATGAAGCTGCCCCAAAACGCTCAGTTAGAATTCGTGCTGGATCTCAACCATGGATTAATTCTAATATTCTTCATTCTATATCTGAGAAAAATAATGCCCTAAAGCACTTTCATAAGAACCGTACCACTGCTAATGAACAGCATTACAAAGACCTTCTCAATCTCAATACAAATGTGATTAAGATGGCTAAAGCTGCATATGTTAAGGATAAACTATCAACATATAGAAATAATTCTAAAAAATTGTGGAAAGAGCTAAAGTTGCTTGGTGCACCAATGAAACGGACAGACTCCAATACAATCAAATCTCTAAGAATAGGCAACGATCTGGTTACTGACAGTCGTCAAATTGCTGAAAAATTCAATGAGTTCTTTACTACCATTGCCGATAATCTTGTGAACAAACTCCCCCCTGCTAAAGGGGAGTACAATACTACCGCAACTGCAAGGTACTACAGAGATAAAGGTTTCCATAATAATAACTTTTGCCTGGAGATGGTGGAAGTGGAGACTGTCCTAAAAGTGTTGAAGAACATAAAGACAGATAAAAGTGCAGGCATTGATGAACTAACTCCATCATTTATTAGGGATATTGCCGATGAAATTGCTGAACCACTAACTCATCTAATTAACCGATCGATAGCAACCTCCACCTATCCGTCTAATTTTAAATTGGCTAAAGTCGCGCCTGCTTATAAGAAAGAAGTGAGGTTAGAACGGAGCAACTACAGGCCAGTATCTGTCCTTCCTATTCTATCGAAAGTCTTCGATCAGCCAATTTTTGATCAGATATTTCATTATTTAGTACTCTACAACATATTGGACCCTTTGCAATCCGGATTCAGAAAAGGATTCTCAGTTGAAACTTGTCTGATGTATCTAAATAATTATGTCAAAGAATCTGTAGATGGGGGGAAAATGACTGGCGTTGTATTTATAGATCTGCGCAAGGCATTTGACACTGTCGATCACGATCTGCTCTTATTCAAACTCCGAGCAATTGGATTTTCTACAGCCACTGTTGGATGGTTTAAATCGTATCTAAGTGAACGCAGCCAAATGGTATATGTCAATGGTACACTGTCTTCAATCAGAGCCTTGATAAAGAGAGGCGTCCCGCAGGGAGGATTGCTGTCTATCCTGCTATTCTTAATATATGTTAACGATCTTGATATGGCCATAGAGAGTCCCGCAAAAGAAGTTGAAGCAACTAGTAGTAGTAATACTAATCTACAGGTCTTACCATCTTGTATATCTCTGAAGCTGGCAGACGACTCGAATATATTGACTTCTGGTGATAATGTGGCTACAATATCTGATACGCTGTCAAAGACACTAAGCAACATATTCGACTGGGCGACCGACAACAGACTGAGTTTGAACTTTGACAAGACTAAATCAATTTTATTTGGGACACATCAACGTCTAGTCGACAACTGTGAATTGAAAGTATTTTGTAATGGGATCCACATAGAACAGCAAAAATCTATTAAATACTTGGGTTGTTATTTAGACGCTGACCTTTCTGGAGATACCATGGCATCGCATGTGATTACAAAGGGGAACAAGACACTGAAATTTATTTACAGACATGGGGCAGTTTTAGACGGCTATACACGTCGTCTTCTATGTAACGCTCTCATACAACCCCACTTGGATTTCGTTTCCTCCTGTTGGTATCCAAGTGCTTCTAAACGGCTACAGCTGCAACTACAAGCACTGCAAAGAAAATGTATTCGTTTTTGTCTAGGTCTCGGAAGTAGAACGCACATTGGTCAAGAGCATTACAATGAAATCTCATGGCTTCCGATTGAATCTCGCATCGATCAGCTAACAGCCAATCATATGTATCGTATAACACAGTCGCTATCTCCCTCGTATCTCTCATCATTGGTCCAGTTCAACTCTGTATCGGTTAATCTCAGACATGGATGTACTCGCGCTGTTGTTCCCTTGCGACGAACTATAACAGGAAGTGAATGCTTCTCGTTTCTAGGGCCGATAATATGGAACTCGCTACCATTGGATGTAAGAAACTCTGTCTCCCTGGAAACGTTCAAACACAAAGTCAAGAATTACTTACTCGGCAAACTGGCAATGAAGGATAACTCGATTTGGAATTAATAAATTTGCAAGTTATGGCTTGGGGAGGGGGGGATTAACATAACTCTTAATTATTTTTTGCGTTAAATTTCAGTTGTAATTATATATTTGCTCTATTTGCTGCTTTATTTCATTTATTTTTTTTAAATTACATACTACGGTCTACCATATTTTAATCCGTAATGTTTTATTACGTCATAACTATTGTTTTTTTTTTCTTATTTTCTTTTTACCTAAGTTTTACATATCTCGATTTTACGACCTATTCGAGCTGCTTTATTTTTAAATTACGGTCTACCATACTTTATTCCTTGTGTGTGTATCTCTGTACTTCATAACTATTGCTATATTTACTGCCTATGTTTTACATAACTCGATTTTATGACATATTTGCTGCTTTATTTTTAAATTCTTTCTGTTATATTTTTAAATTTTTAACTGAACTACGGTCTACCAGATTTTAATTATTTGCTCTGTTATATTTCTATCTGCACCAGAACTTATATTTTTTATTTTATTTTTTTTTATTATTTTTTTAAATTATGTATATACTATGTCTTCCATATTTTATTTCTTTGTGTCAGTCGGAACATCATAAATATTGCTATATCTATAACTTAATTTTTTAGTGTTTTCCATATTTCGAATTGCTGTTATATTTTTTTAATTACGTAGGTACTGTACTATGGTCTACCATATTTTATTTAGTTGCATGTTAAACTGCACGTGATTCCTGTTTAATTCCGTTTAATTTAAAGGGACCTCCATGGAAACGAGGTATAACCTCATGGGGCTATCCCTAACATTGTACTGTACTATAATTTACCTTACATTAATTTGTTGCTAGGGTTCAACAGAAGGCACTTTATGGGACCGAACCGAACCGAACCGAAGCAGGGCCAACTTCGGGCCGAACCGAACCGAATCCGAACCGAAGTTCAGAAAGTTAGCAAGCTATTGTCATAAATTCGTATTTACGTCACTATCAGACTACTGGACTATACTGGCTGACTGGCAGTGGCAGACTGGTACCACCTATATGGTCTGAGGACTTAGCGAGAAAGCTATGATTAATTAAAAAAATAAATACTACAAAATAAAATGGCAATATTTACATTACTGTACATTACTAACCTAAACTACTGTATGCATGCACTACCCAAGTAACCTGCAGACCTGGAAACAATTAAAAAAATAATGCCATTTAAATGGAAGTTCAGTCCAAAATTAAGGGTGTAAACTGTAAACGTTAAGCAGACAGTGGTGCAGACTGCAGATAGTGGTGCAGACACCTGGTGCGGCCAGTGGTGCAGACACTGGTGCAGACAGTGGTGCAGCGTGCAGACAGTGGTGCAGACACTGGTGCAGACTGCAGACAGTGGTGCAGACAGTGGTGCTGGTGCAGACACTGGTGCAGACACCTGGTGCGGACAGTGGTGCAGACACTGGTGGAGACAGTGGTGCAGACAGTGGTGCAGACAGTGGTGCAGACACTGGTGCAGACAGTCTTGCAGACACTGGTGCAGACAGTGGTACAGACACAGTCCAGACAGTGGTGCAGACACCTGGTGAAAATCAGAAAATACTGAAATACCAGACAGCCAGAGTACCACAAAACACAATACCACCAGGCACTATTATATTATATTTTATCATAGACTTTATTATCTACAAATATGCGAGTAACTACTGAAAGGTTCTACATGAAGTAGGGAGGACGTATGTAGTCGAGGATGTCGAGGTGCGTGCGGGTGAATGTGCCCTGATTACAAATAATTATAAGAGGTGTGTACGAAAATAATTAAGTGCAGACTGCACCAGTCTGCAAAAGGTGCCTGCACCACTGTCTGCTCCACTGCCTGCACCAGTGTCTGCACCACTGTCTGCACCAGTGTCTGCACCAGTGTCTGCACCAGTGTCTGCACCAGTGTCTGCACCATTGTCTGCACCACTGTCTGCACCACTGTCTGCACCACTGTCTGCACCGCTGTCTGCACCAGTGTCTGCACCACTGTCTGCACCCGGGTCTGCACCACTGCCACTGCCTGAGTGCCTGCACCACTGTCTGCACCACTGTCTGCACCACTGTCTGCACCAGGTGTCTGCACCACTGTCTTCACCAGTGTCTGCACCAGTGTCTGCACCAGTGTTTGCACCACTGTTGCACCACTGTCTGCACCAGTGTGTGCACCACTGTCTGCACCAGGTGTCTGCACCACAGTCTGCATCACTGTCTGCACCACTGTCTGCTCTGCACCAGTGTCTGCTTAACGTTTACACTCCAAAATTAATTAGTACAACGATGGACAGATTGATTAGTCTTACTGTCTTCTGGTCTTAGCTAAATCAGTCAATGTAATACAGTTAGGTACAATGGCCAAATCTGGCAATGATTGTGATTGCCATATTTGGCAACCAAGCAAAATTTGGCAACATTTCTGATTGCCTAATTTGGCAACTATATAAAGCCGTTGTTGCCATATTTGGCAACTTAACTAACTCATTGAATATGGATTATATGGTTCTACGTCATTAAGTCCTTCTATGGCAGTATGGTCATTCCTTAGATCCTGAAATGTTAATGTTAGGCCTAGAAAAAAGGCAAAGGGGTAGGGCCAGGTTACAGGTTATACTTATACCAGTCAGCCAGTACCAGTAGTGGCATATTCTAAGTTCTAACCAATACAGCAATATATCCTAATAAATGAGGTGAGAATGAGAGTCAATAACACAAACACAGACTGACTGGTGATAGTTTTTTTGACATTTTTGCTAGTAATCTCTGGCGCTGCTTGGGGAGGTGGTTGATTGTTGTTTTTACCAATAATAGTTTAGTAGTTAAAGATTGTAACTGTGTAATGCTGATACAATTGCCCAGCAATCTAAATCATCCTTCACTCTATATCAGTTCAGTATATCTATCTTTCCATTCCTACATCAGTACATAGCCGACTACATACAGACATATAATGAAAATAATTTCATCCCGTTTTTCATTAGCTGATTAGGGCCTACCCTACTAGAAACAATTTGTTGAATCCATTAACTTAGTTAACTTGTTAACACGCGTTTTGGTTTTATCAGTCTTTCTAAATTTTGACACTATTTTTCTTCCGTCACGCCGTTTCTCAAACTTGAATGCCCCCTTGCCTTCTTGCTGCCTTTTGGTGATGTTAACGTTCTGACGTTGTCAAATATTATTACGTTTATTTCCATTTCAGCCTTTGAAGCATGTGATTCTTTAGATTTGTTTATGCCTATACCATAGGCAGATAGCAGGATAGGGCCTATACCAATCTACCAGTACGGTATATTTTACAGACTCATCCATATGTCCATTAACATATTAACAACATATCAAATAGGCCAACATTCTGACATTTCATCAACTAATAGGCCTAATGTTTATAAATATCACAATTCACAACTCGACAAGGGTAAGCAAGCAGTAAGCAATTTACAATGACAGGGTTACTGACAGGGCTGCACAATAATAATTGTTGCCAAAAATGGCAACCATTATTTTTCTTTAATTCTAATGGTTGCCAAAAATGGCAATAATTATTTTAGGCACATTTCGGCCTATTGCTAAGAGAAATTCAGACGATGATTTTTTTTCTTATACGGTCAATTATATTTAAATTTCGCGCTCTTTTCACTTAACTATTTACCAAAATGCGATTTTGCTTCTGGGCGTGCGAAAATTAGAAAAACCAAAAGTTGCCAGATCTGGCAATAAACATTGCCATATGTGGCAACTTTTGAGGTTGCCAGATTTGGCCATTGTACCTAACTGTAATACTTGGAATATTTAGCAAAGTTTGCTCCGGGCTTCTGCAGTATCAATTGCAGAAGCCGAACCGAACCGAAATTGCCAAACTTCGGCCCGAACCGAACCGAAGCTTCTGTTGAGCCCTATTTGTTGCATTATTTTTAAAACAGACAATCTCCATATACCGGTTTTTGTTGCATTACCGGAATTTGTTGCATTATTTTTAAAACAGACAATCTCCATATACCGGTTTTTAATATGCTGTTTATGTTATGTTATTGTTATGTACGATGTTAATAAAAAACTTCAACTTCAACTTCAGCTGTAGGTACTAGTGTACTGACTCTAGCCTCAGCCTCAGCCTGGCACCTGGTAGGCCAGTACATCAGTATGCAGTGTAGCTGTACTATGACAGTATGATGGAATATGGAATAGATTACCGGTACTGTGACTGTGGACAACTGATTGTGCATTGTACATTGTGTGTCTATCAGTCTATGTCCTGATGTCTGTCTTTTACAGTTTTATACTGGAGCTCCGGTCCTCCGGTCACATTTTAGCCGGAGCCGGACCTGAACCGGAGCACCATTTTCCGGGCCGGATCCGGACCGGAGCCGGAGCTCCGGTCTAACACTAATTGTGGGTGATTGCGTGATGGAATGATAAAAATTGAAATATTAGAAGATGTCTGAATAAATTGTCTATCAATCAAATAGTAAAATAAATTTTGTCATTGCTTCGCATTTGTGATCACTAGAGCCAAGAATGCATTGTTCAAAAATTCACTTTTTTTCAATGTCAAAATATAGGTCGAATTGTTGACACTTTGGGGTAATGTTGTTCAAAAATTATTTTTACAGATGCCGTCATTAGTAGGTTTACTAGTAGTTTACTACTGTCCCTACTTTAGTAGGTTTATGTATAATGATTATTAGTAGGTAGGGTGCTGGTCACCTCGCCGCACTGCCACTTCGCCGCAAGTCATTTCGCCGCAGATAATGTGCGGCGAGGTGTCTTGCGGCGAGGTGTCTCACTGTGAATGCCATTTCGCCGCAAATTATCGGACACCTCGCCGCAAGTCAAAATTAATCATTTATTTATATATTCAGATATTTACAGGGAAGCCTGTATAGAATCCATCCAAAAAGTGCGCCGGATAGCGCGCCGACCAATTTTTATGCGCGCCGCGCGCCGATGCCATTTCGAAGAAAAACCCCGCGCCAACTAAATTTTTAAGCATGCCGATGCAATTTCGAAGAAACCCCGCGCCAACTAAATTTTTAAGCGTGCCACACATTGAAACAATTTTGAAGAGCGCCACGCCAATACAAATTCAATTTTGAGGGAGTGTAACCCATCTGTCAATGTCAGTCAGTACTGCTGTACCAGTCCCTGCCACCTGCTGCCCTATATCTGTATACAACAGTAGCCTAACCACTGAACCATACAACCAGACAACAGAAAAAGAAAGGCGAGCGAAGCGAGCCGAAATTTTTAAACAGCTAACTGGCTAATGCTATTTTTAAGGCACTTCCATAATTCTGTAATTGTTAAACCTGTAAACTATCAAATCGGCGCCGGTTTTTATTTTTGGGAGCGCCAAAGCTGAAAGCCGGCGCGCTTTACGATTTTCGAGCGCGCCACGCGCCAAAGTCGGCGCGCTTTACGATTTTCGAGCGCGCCACGCACCACATTGGCGCGCTTTTATTGCAAAGTGCGCCGGATTAATCCAGCGCAAAGTGTATGGATTCCAGTCTGGCAGGGAAGCCTACTAAGCCTAGTTACATTATTATAAGAAGAAATAAAATAATACGATAAGGTGTGTTGTTCTATTATAATTACTGTATTATTATAGATATACACTATACAGTGAGAGTATTTGAGTTACGTATTAGATTATAGTAATACAGTCCTAAGCGTATGTTTGTCAAAAATGTGGAACAGTTCTTTAAAAGGCTTACTGGAAAACACGCAACAGCGCAAAAGCTCTATAACCAATGGGCAGCATTGGCGCAACAATCCAGGATTGGTTTATTCATTCAACTCTAATTCCATTGGCTTGTACATTCTGTTGCGTTCTATGGCATTCCATTTCTGTAGCGCCGATGGCACAACAGAGTAATAAATAAAGCAAGGTAGGTACTGTACGTTCTAAAAGGGATGCGACCTATAACAATCCTAGTACCAATATGGAACTCACTTCCCAGTGACGTTATCGAATCAGTAAGTGTTAAGTCCTTTTGTGACAAACTTAAAACTTGTAGGCCTAATTAAATAGAACATTGCCATTTAAACAGATTCGATTAATTAGGACGCATGATCATTCATTTATTTTTAGTTTCTACTCAGTATGCATAAACTTTTGTCCTTATAAAACATAAAATGTTTTTATAGAAGAGTGAACAGTTTATTGATGGCGTGGTTATTTGTAATTATTGCCATTTCTTATTGAGGTAGAATAAAACGTCTGTCCTTATCTGATCTGATCTGATCTGACGGCATCTGATCCTATAACCAATCAGGAGAAAGAGATATAGGTAAATAGCCAATAGGGCTGATCAGGTTGCCATGTTATGTATCAGTATGTCAGTATCATCATATGACAGAGCAGTAGGCCTTCAGGCATACCGGTATGCAGCCAATGCAGCATAGGCATGTTAAAAATGCGATATACATGAAATGAGATGTCTTATGAGATGTCTTACATTTTATATGGCTTATAAAAAACTTCAACTTCAACTTCAAAGTTCTGTAATTGCCCCAGCAAATATGGATAGTTTCAGATGTAAAAACACCTTTCGCAGATGTAGTTGGTGTTGAAACATTAATCATTTATTAAAAACAATACAGCCTTTCTGCTGCAATATTTTAGTATCTTTCTTGTTAATAGTTTATTAATACAGTAATAGTTAAAGTTAATTATTTTAATTATAATTAATATTATTATTAAATAATGATACTGTGCTTATTAGTATATTACATTGAAAATATTTATTATTTGTTTGTTACGCTAAAGGGATGGCAGGAAGAGGTAGAGTACGGTACCTCTGTACACTGTACAGCCCAGTGAAAAATGAGTGTACAGTGTACAGTACTGTACTGTACTGTACAGTGTACAGTACTGTACTGTACAGTACTGTACTGTACAGTGTACAGTACTGTACTGTACAGTGTACAGTACTGTTACTGCCGAATATGGCGAAACACTTTAACATTCCCCATATTGCCCTGATTGACAGCTGATACAGTGGAGTTTATTATACCCAAACGATGAAGGAAGATGGGAAGGTGGATGGGAATCAATAAACGATGTTGTTACCTTCCAATTGAAGGAAAAGAGCAGGTTACAGCTGCGGCAATTTCTAACCAAAACAATAAACGATGTTGTTGAAAATTTTCACCCACCACCGAAAAATACAAGTTTCAGAATTCTTATGCAATTTTTACATATTCCATTGAATTCAGAACCCTCACAAATCCGTATAACGCAATAAACCCCATATATTTCCGAAAAATACAAGTTTGAGATGTATAGTTGTTAGATAAATATTTATTCCATTGAATTCAGAGCACCCTTAAACCTCTAAAATATAAGATAGGATAGGACTATGAGTTGTCACAACTGAACCAAGGTGGAACAAGTGTCAGATACCGTCAGATCAGATCAGATCAGATAAGGACAGACGTTTTAGCCATCCTAGAAAACTTCTCGCTTATCAATCTGATTAAAGTGATTATACTATATTATTGTAAAAAAACTTTTCTATCAATAACTATTAATTATTGTAAAAATATTATAGCATAAATAATTATTAATTATTGTAAAAATATTATTGCATAAATGATTATTAATTATTGTAAAAATATTATTGCATAAATAAATTACAGTATTATTAATTAGGCCTATTAAAAAAATATTATTGCATAAATAATTATTAGGCCTAATTATTGTAACAATCAATATTATTGCATAAATAATTATTAATTATTAAAAAAAATATTATTGCATAAATAATTATTAATTATTAAAAAAAATATTATTGTATAAATAAAATAATTATTAATTATTGTAAAAATAATATTGCATCAATAGTTAATAATTATTTTAAAATATTATTGCAAAGCAGCAAAGTAATTATTAATTAAGCCTACTGGCTGACTGGGGTATTGTAAAAATAATATTGCATGAATAATTATTAATCTGTTAATTATTACAAAAATATTATTGCTTGATGCATAAATAATCATTAGGCCCAATTCAGCAATTATTATAAAATAACATTGCATTAATAATTTATTAATTATTTTAAAATATTATTGCAAAATAATTTTTAATTACAGAATTAGGCCTATTGTAAAAATAATATTGCATGAATAATTATTAATCTGTCAGTCTGTTAATTAGGCCTATTACAAAAATATTATTGTTTGATCCATAAATAATCATTAATTATTATAAAAATAATATGCATTAATAGCAATAGGCCTAATTATTTATTATTTTAAAAATATTATTGATCAATAAATATTACTGTAATAATTATTGTAAAAAATATCCCTCTGTGTTGGAGGGATGTAGTTTTATATTGCTGTATTATCTGAAACTGCAAACCATACAGCCATATAGCCTAGACAGGATGACGGGGTAACTAACAGTATCCAGTATCCCAGCCCCAGCCTGCAGCCATACTGCCATATCAGGTCAGCTCAGAATCTGGAATGAACTGCTGGCAGGCTGGAAAATTTATCTACTTTCTTATTTAAGAAAAATATATACTGATATACATAAAATTTTTTAAATAAGAAATAAGCAAAGTTAACCTTTGTGTTATCCTCAAAAAAATAAGCATATTTGATCCTCTGGG
>JAUCBJ010000832.1:0-103882 GCA_032718475.1 Nemertoderma westbladi | reverse complement strand
GGACACCCCCCAAAACACACGCGAGGCCCCTTTCCCTCATCCCTTGGTGTTTAGCAACGAGAGCCTCGGCGATGTGTTTTAACAGTATCTGGGCCTCTCGACACCAGACACCATCTGTCGTTCCGACCAGGGGGGTAAACGACATCCTCCGGTCCTCACATACGGCGCGGTAGTGGCCCGTCTTATAGCGGCAGCGCTCATCTAGCAACGACTCGGTTGAATGGTTAGCCTGGGCATAAGAGGTGGCGTCAACATTTAATACAGCAATGTCGAACGACACCACCCGTTGAGAAACCCAGACCCCACGTGCAACCAGGTCGGCCCGAATGCCACCGACCACAAAACCGGCGCTGTCCAGGTGACCCCGCGACAGGGTCACCTCCCGCTCCACACTCGACGGTCCGACAACGGAGGAGAGAAGGTCTCCGAAGACGTCCCGGACCTCGTCGTGCCTTTTAACGACCAGTCCCCCCAACTTGCAGCTTAGTGCGTGGGTGGTGGAGAACTCGCCCCCACAACCCTCACACGTAGCTGGCTAACCGGGAGGGACCAGGCCATACCGGAGCGCGAGGTTATCGCGGAACTCCTCTGCACTAAGATCTGTACCATCCAGTACTGATGGCTGGGCGGTCAGCCAACCACTGGTCTTATTATTAACCGCCTGCTCGACAGTTCTGCGTCGGTGGGCAGGGAGGCTTTGCAGGGCAGTATCCCTTTTCTCTAGAAACGTGGTCTCTTGTTCTTCCCTCGATCGATTGAGGGCCTGGTTGAGTTGGTGGACGTGCTCAGGCACAAGGAGCGACGTGCCAGAACGTAGGGCCTCGGTTACCAGGGACGTCCCCTCAGTGGAGGCTGCCCTGGCTGGGTCTCGGCGCAACAGAGGGTCGCGGAAGCCGACCTCTCCGATGAGCAGGATGAGGTCCTCGTCGGCAGCGCCTAGTGGAGTCCCGAAGATTGCGGGTACAAAATCTTGGAGGAGAACGGAACGGATGGGCGCGATTTCCTCATCGGCAGTCGGTACCACGCACAGTAGGTAGTCCCACTCAGCTTGGACACACAAGGTGACCCCCGTGTGGGCAGACTGGGGATATTCACTGGCGACCGTCGAGAGCTTCTTGATACTGTCCACCCAACCAGCTACCTTCTCCCCCACAAAAGCCTTACGGTCCGTGGGCTCCCCGATGAAGCCCCCCAAGGAACCGGTGGCCACTCACGATCTGGACACCCGTGTCACCGAACAACTCCCTCGCCTCAGCCTCGTAACCTGGTTTCACGACGAGGACGCTCTTGGTCGGCTCCGGAGTGTAGCCTATCTGGGGGCCGACCCCTTTCAACTCGTCCCACCACAGGCGTATTTTGGCGAGTTTACCGGCAGAGGCCGAGTCATCTGCGTACCAGCACTGACGCTGGTGGCCGATGTGAGGTTGGGGATCTAGGAGTCGTGGACTAGTAGATGAGTCATATGTCATGTTGGGGATGACGGTGTCGTCGAACAGTGATGGGGAGCTCGATGGCGTTCCAAAATCCGAGTCAGCAACAGCTGTGGCGTTGTCTGGTGAAAATGGCAGATCGACCTGCCGCAACTGGCGCACCATGGGCAGGGTCGCGCTACCATAGCCCAACATAGCTGTGGGGTCCCCCTGCGTCCAACCCTCCTGGCTCCATATCGGGTCATCACTGCCGTGGAGGTAGAGGGCCGCGTGACCGTTATATGAATTAAAAAGGAACCGGGAGGCACGATGCCATAGGACTCGGCAGTTCCAGAGGGACACGGGGCGACTAACTGAGTTGAAGGCGTTCTTCGCATCTACGAGGAGCATCGCCTCAGTCTCTTCTTCCTCGTAGATGGCGTTCATTGCGTGGACAGCGCCTTCAATTCCAGCCTTGACGCCAGCACACAGCTGATCGGCCCCACACTGCTGAACGAGGTCAGCCTTCGTCTCCGAGGTGAGACAGTTCGCCAGGAGACGATACAGGACCTCCCCTATACCAATTGGGCGGACTCCAGGCTTCTTATCGAGCGCAATGAGCCGACACGCTCGCAGTGCCCAAATCTCACCCCACGGTACCAAAGAGTTGGCAAGTCGACGGGCCAACCCGGCTACAGCCTCATGCCGACGGGCACTGTGCGCCTCGTGGCGTATCAGTAGCGCACTCCAGAGTTCGCCGTCTCCTCCGACAGGTCTAGCGCTACCGCGAAGCATCCTAGCGGCCTTGAGGACCATCAGCCCGGTGATCTCTACATCTTCCAGGGGTGGAAGGTCCGGACAAGGTTCGAGGGCATCCGATGGCACGTCCATCTGTGGCGGATGTTTAGCTTCAAGGACATCACAGACGGTGACACCAGGTGGCTGGCCCTCCGCTTGGGCATTAGGGTCAAGGACCCCCCCACTGTCCCGGTCTGTCACCATTCATACCGCGGATCGGTTCATACCGGCGAGTATCTTTCGGTTGAACATGCGTGCTGTGTTCTTTTTGGATGAGTTGAATCTGGAGCAGAACTTAGCGTTGGAGCGATCCGCTTCGGCAAGGAGCGCATCATACTCACTCACTCACTCACCTTGTTCCCACATCGCAACTCGCCTTAGTATGGTCCTCCTCACATCGGGACTCTTAACCAAATCCGTGTCCCTCTGAAAGATCAACGCGATGAGGCAAAGAGGGCGATCCGACGGCCAGTCACCCCGTGTCAGTCCCTCAACCTGCTGGGTGACGAGGTCCACCACCTTGCGCCCCGCGTTTCCTCCAGGGACGATGTAACATCTACCGGGAAGACGGGCGAGACGAGCATGACGTGTTTCCCAGATGGGATCTGTAGAGGACCCGGGGCTGTTTAGCCAGACACCTCCAAAGGCAGACTCCAGCTTCTCTGACGCCGTGGACGGCGCTGATGATGGTTGGTTTGGCGGAATCACAGTTTGAGGAGGAAATGGCGGGATTGGAGCCTGGCTCAGACCTACGACGGAGGAGCTCCTCGGTTGGGAAGCAACCGGAATCGGGATGGGAATTGAACCGATGCTGGATGGCGGGGCGACATTACGGGGATTTTGGCAATTTCCTGCAGCTAACAGTGAGCAGCTCTGGCATGGTCGACCTGCCCGGACACAGCCACAACGACTCGTGGGGTTACAGCCGCCTTGGGCACATGAGCAACAACAATGCGAATTGGGCACCATTTAAAAAAATTGAATAAATGAATAAATGAATATTTATGTAGTTAGTTAGCTAAGATAATCATATACGAATATATATATATATATATATAAGATTGTAGATTATCATTGCAGATTTTACCTTAGCACCATATGTTTTATTGATCCACTCCGGATTGTTATAAATTGTAACAAAAGCAATAAACTTTTCACTCTTGAGGTCCACCCCCCACCAATAAGGGGGATCTGTATAGTATGTGTTGCAAGTAGTCCCTTCTTTTCCTTTCTTATCTCCATCAACTCCGTAGCGAGAGGTACAACGCATATTAATACCAGTGTCGTATCTGACAATATCCAACTTTCTTATACCTATAAATGAAAGTCATGAAAGGCTTTAGACTGCGATAAATACACGGTTTGATGGCAATAAATGCAGTTTAATAGTCAATTGAAGTTTATTAAATAAACTAACTAAAACCAAATTCTCAAATGGCATGAAAAATAGAAATTATAAATAATGTAAATGTTAATGCTCCCCAGATCACATGGTCTGGTCAGCCATAGACTTTCACAGTTAATCCATATTCAGGTTGATCCTGCTGGTGAAAACAGTGCCCAGCAAGCTTCAAATGACATCACTGCCACGTCTTTGGGTGATGATGGGACTAGCCAATGAGATCTTACCATGTTGTATAAAACATCATTGCTTATGCGTGCATAATAGGCAATGTTGTACATGTACATGTACACCATGTGCAACAACCTTGAATATATACCATCAGCAGTTCACCAACGCCCAGCATCAAAGGCTCCACCACTGCACACAGAGAAGAACGCATACCTTGAAAGATCATGATATATCACAATTCTTCTAGATCATAGATAGCTTGTGGATGGCAGACCAGCCTTTACCGTAGCGAATTCGGAGAGCGTAACCAGACCTCCGAACCCATGATCCAAGGTAGCATGCTGAAAAGTCATTCACATGACTTACCAGTCCAATGTTATCACTATCGATTTTCTGCTGTTCCAAGTCCATGTTTACTGTCTGAATTGTTGTCTTTGTGCTATTCACAAAGAGGACAACGGTGGATGCAGCTTCATCTAAGCTAGATAACGGCGTCAGTGCTCCCTTCAATGTATCTGACAGTGGAAAAAGGTCAACAGCAGTCGAGAGGGGCGAGATGCGAGATCAGTCTGGTGGGTGTGTCTATGACTATGGCTACCTGAAGATATTTCCGATCTGTCATACTACTACAGCAAAGAAAAGGAAGGGGGGCTGGCTCATTTGTATCATTGAAGAATGCCCCAGAGTATTTTTAATGGGTTTCTGATTGCATTAATTCATTCAGGAGCAGGAGCGTTTCCAAGAAACAAGCTCAATCTATGTCAGACTCAGATATAACTCAAGTTATCGCAATACCCTGCCATTGTGTATAGAAGTTTCTCAAATTAGGCTGTCCAGGTATACAGGAACTGTTTCTACAGCTGCTAACTTAACTGCTTCTGTGAAGGCAGTATAGCCCTCGTCACAGTGATCTGCTGCCTCATACATTTTTCTCAGCTGTGTAGTTTGAAGTCGGATGATGGGCTTGTTGCTGCAGTTATAAATCCTCCCTTTAAAATTACTTATTTTACCAATTTACCCAAAATACTGTATATTTATTGATAAAGGACCACTTACGGTGTCATATTGAGTATCTCTTACAAATTATTCTTAGCCATTTAGTGCTATTATACCTATATTCGATCTAATTTGTACTGTAAAGGTCTATTAAGCCTCAAATGAAATACGTGATGCTTATTGGCTATGCTCCTTGCTGATAAGCTGGTATATAAGTGCGGTTGTTCTATGATTGATTTACTCTTTTTGTTATTGTTTGACAGAATAAGTCACACTGCCCATGCAGAGGAACTGATCCCCGGTCAAGTTTAATTGACTGGTGGTTATTACAGGCCTAAGGTCTAAACTTAACGAGATAATAATTGAATTATAATTATTATTTTTGGATATTCTACTGGTAAATTCAATTTGTCTTTATTATTTTTGTATAATATATCGCCGATATTACGTAATCAAGGAGGTTTTACACGCGCCACAACAGGTGGGTTGCTGTAACTAAGTATCAGTGATAATCTGGACAATTGTATCAGATCTGTATATTGTCATATAAATAATAAATAATTAATATATGGCGATTGCGACTGTGAGAAATTGCGACAACTATGGCGAATCGGGAAGCCTGGAAGGATATCATTTCCACTGTCCGAGTTCGCTCGACCTAGTAGTAGTAGTATATGGCGATATTTCAGGACCATTAATGTAAGCAAAGCTCGTATTATTAATTACATCACGATTGAGAGTTGTCACAAATTGAATATGCATCCCTGGATGGTGCATCCCTACCTTATGTACACATTTAAACTTTGCAATATTTTTGTTGTTGTTTGCAATTTTGCAATACTCAACTACATATGCTAAAAAATATTTAAATCTAATTATATTATTATTATTTATTATTCATTGTATCATTGGAATAATGTTGTTTAATTATGTTATAAACTTGAAATTAGTTAATATATATCAAATAATAAAACATACTGTAGTAATATCAATATAATTAGACCAAAGACTTGTCACAATACGTTTCCCCTAAAGGGAAACATAATCACCAGACTTGAGTGCTTACAGAATTAATTAGTCAGTCATTTGCTAGTTATACTGTGTTGTCACACCCTCCCGGTATCGTTTCTCAATTAAATACAATAGATAATCAAATACCGTACCGATCTAAGTGAAATATAGAGCAAATCAATGCATCAAAGGGAAAAAGGGTAAAGAAACAGATACAGTGAGCGGTCCTCGGTGACAGGTACACTAGCGCAAGTCCCGTTTATTGTATTAGATCAGACATTTTGCCTTCATTTTTGCATGGTTTATTAAGTAACAGAAAATAGTCAAAATATATGAAAATTGAGAGTGAAAGAACATATTTTATCAAATGCGCTAACAACACGGTACTGCAGTAACAGTACTGTATCAATGTAAATTCAATTAGACTTAGCAACATAGCAAAGCTAATGTTTTCTAAATTTATGTTCAAATGATGTAACTGAGTGAGAAAATAATTTCGCGACTGTGTTTGAGGCTTAAATAAATCTTTTGGTCTGTGTGTGGGCCTGTGTGCTCCTCCCACTTGTGTTTGACTGTGTTTGACTGTGTGCCTATTTTAGTAACATCCATAAATACAGTAGATTGAAAAGACAGGGTAATGAAAACAAGAGAAAATGTATCTTTCAGTATAGTATAGAATGTGAGACGTGCTCGGCGCCGTATGTGCAAACCCCATACAATAGAGTTTAGTCCCAGGCCACCCACCACTCCAAATCCGGCCCTGTTAATATGTTTAATATGTTACTTCTTTACCTACTGTACATATAATAATTATAATATTTTAAGTATATTACCTATTGTTTGTGTTGATTCTGCATAAATATAGTGGATATTACTTTTAATTTGCACTTAACATTCATATATTATACGTATTGCATGTCGCTAAGGGATGTAGGACAATTCGATTACGGACAATTCGGTCCCGGACAATTCGTCCCACAACACTTAATAAATGGAACCGAATTGTCCGGGACCGAATTGTGCTAGAACCGAATTGTCCTAGGACCGAATTGCCCGGAACCGAATTGTCCGGGACCGAATTGTCCGGGACCGAATTGTCCGGGACCGAATTGTCCAGGACCGAAATTTCCGGGACTTTTTTGCATGGTTCATAAAATAACAGAAAAGAGTCAAAATATATGAAAATTGAGAGTGAAAGAACATATTCTATCGAATGCGCTAACAGGGCTGTCGTAACAGAGAGGACAAGTTAATGCTGTAGCATGGCAGATTTCGTAGTTCAGCTAGACTACGTAATACCTTGGCCATAATAAGGTGGTGATGACTGGAGAAGGGTCAAACGGTAAATTAACTTCAAATTAATTATTTTTGGCCTAGTCCTACCTCTTTCACGGCAACAAAATTGTCATATATTTTCTTATAAAATATAGGCTTAGCTTTCGTGCAGTTTATTACCGGTATCATTTAGTGTATGGCGGTTAGGTTTTAGGGTTAGGGTTGCGATACATAGCTGTACGTGGAGCATGTTATAGTGTTTTTTTTTGTTTGTGTTTTTTGTTTGTTTTGTTTGTGTCCTTTGGTGGCCCTAGGGGCTGAGAAGTATTTTGGGCTTAATGTCCTGACTCTATTTTTTTTGTAGTTTAAGGGGTGTAAGACTTGTGTTTACCTTTAAGTTAATATATACATAACGTATAACATATAATATATGTATATATATAGATTATATACATAATATGTGATGGTGTGCTGGCACCGCAGGCGTACATACATCTGCGGATAATTTCCAACAGACTACATGCCTGGGGAAAACCTTATTCCACAGTTATGGTTTGGGTTCTATCCAGGGTGCTGTTTGCGGTTGTCCGCGGGACCTAACTTAGCATGGGTCACACACCAAGTGGCGTAGTGGTGTGGGGTTTGAAGATGGTGCTGGTCTCCTGAAGAATACCCGCCATTTGGCTTCTAGTTAATGATAAATATACTGCTGGTGGTGGCTGTTGACTTGATAGGTGGTGGGTGCTGATTTATCGACGTTTTAAGTCTTTTTATTTTTATTGTTTAATATACATTATTGAACCCCCACAAAAAAAGTTGTATATTTCCCTCATTTTTGTCATCTGTTGGTGGTGGTTGTTGTTAGGACCATATTCGAAATTTGAAATGTTTTTAACTTTGTAAATATAAGAAAGAGACTTGTAAGGTAAAAAAACTTGGGATGATAGTACACCAAAAAAAAGAAGCGTGGTCATGAGGTCACTCTGTGTCATCCCTTCGGCACTCCCTAATCGGCGACTATGAACCAGACATTTAGGGCGGCATGGCCATTGTAGGCATTCTACCCGTACAGCATGATGCTTGGTCCCAGTAAATGTAGACGACTAGGTCTGTTAAATGCATTGCTCGGATCAAAAGGGTAGAGTTTGTAGGTTCAACACTTTTCGATTAGGTCTGACTATCCCTAGATAATTCACCGGGAGGCAGTTTTGTGGAAATCATATATTCATTAAAAATAATAATAATAATAATAGTAGTTTACCTGCGCATTCTACACCATCGCCAGAATAGCCAGCATTACATTCACATGTGAATCCTCCAAGAGTATTTGTGCAGCTTGCCTTAGTATGGCAATTATGAGTAACAGTAGAACATTCATTAATATCTAAAGGATGAAATTATATAAATTTTTACCAATAAAAAAATAATTAAAACACTCAGCAAAACTGCAAACTATGCATTGCCGAGGTCGATGGAGTGGGTCTAGAAGTCTTGGAATAAATAAGATGTAGGGGAAGGCAGGTAAGATTGAAAAATTAAAGATAGGTTAGGAGTGAAGATGCTAAATACTTGGGAATAATATAATAAATAATTACCACAAACAACAATTAAAACAATATAAATTTAAATTATGATATGAATGATGGTATCAAAATAGTTTTAAGATTTAAATTATAAATGTCAGAGCAATTAATTACCAGTGCATGTTTCGCCATCCCCAGAATAGCCGGAAGTACATTTGCATAAGAATCCTCCAAGAGTATTTGAGCAGCTTGCTTTAATATCGCAATTATGGGGATCAGTAGAACATTCGTTAATATCTGAAGAATGAAATATGTTAAGATTTATTACATTTATGAAATATTTATTTGAAATATTTGAAATAATGATTATTATAAGTTATAATAATCATTAGTTTATAATTACCTATTAATTAATAATGATTATTAATAGGTCCGTATTATTTATTATAAAGCTCTATTCATAAATATATTTAATTTACTGTTATAATGCCATAACAAATGGCAGGTGTGACACCAATTCTGAAATCTAGTCTATTTTCGATTTTTGTATTTTCGATTGAATATTTCCGCAGGCCCTTTTAGTTGAGTAATATTATTTACTCAACTAAAAGGGCTTAAATGATTTTAATTCTAACTGATCAAGTTCTCTTTGGTGAATCCAAATATATGGACTCCCCAATACGACAATATAAATAGAATATACACAATAATAATAAATGAGTTTTAATAAGCCATAATAAGTCATAATAAGCCTATAGTACGAATTATTTAGTCAGTCAGAATTTATTTAGATTTTAACCCCCCAGAACTACGTTAGATACCCGTCTTTCTGGTCAGTCTGTGTCCATCATAAGTCGGTCATTAGGCTATTCAAAATCCGTCAGTAGTCCGTCGGATCTATCCCTCGCTTTGCCTAGTGTCACCGTACCCCTGATACGCTAACCGGATTTTTATCAGAGTTAAAAATTTTCATATATGCCCGGCACCGTAATTGAAAATAATGCGAACATTAATCATGAGTTTTCATTTATGTTATTAATGTTAGTTGGTGGCAGTGTTATGGGCTAGCCTTGCACTTCCTGTAGATTCTGCACCATTGGCAAGCCCATACAGCTATATCCCAACATGGTGGAGCTCAGCCTTGTTGCAACAGCCAGCTTCACACTACAGCTGAGCAACAGGTATGAGGTTCTTGCCTCTGAGGCGGCAGATCACTGCGAGGGCTATACTGCCTTCACAGAAGCAGTTAAATTAGCAGCTGCAGAAACAGTTACTGTATACCCTTGAAATAGGAAAAGGGCCCCCTGGACTGACAACAAAATTCAGAAGTGCCGAAATGACCTCTATAAGGTGCCGAAAGAGTCCCGACTCAAACAGACTAAAGCGGCCAAGAATGCAGTTAAGGCTGCATCTAGGTCCCTGAACAGGCATTACTCTGTAAATCTACAGGAGCTAATAAACCAACAGGTTGATGCCATCAATGATGCTGACGACAGCATGGACTCCCAGGCATGGAAATCGATCAACCTGCTTACTGGGTGGAAGAGCCAACCAACAGCAATGTTAAGGCTGAATCACCAGCCGATCGCCTCAACGGTTGGAAGGCCCACTTTGAAAAGCTCCTCAATAATGACAGGGTATTGCCCGATAACTTTATAGAAGTAAAAGTGTCTGAGTCTGTACTCCCAGATATTCCCATTTGGTGATATCTCCTTTGCAGAAGTGAAGGCTGCTGCAAAGAGCATTAAAACCTATCGTGCCAGTGGAGTAGATGGTGTTTCCCCTGAGGTCTTTAAAATACCTGAGTGTTTTAAGCTCATCTATCCCATCATAGAATATAGGTACATCATCATAATGATGATGGGGTGATGATAACTCCACCTACTGGCTCCAGAAGTCGAGGAAATCCTGCCAAGGAGTACTCTCAGAATCACTAGAGGGAGCCCAACGGCTCCTCAGCTCATTAGAACATGCTGCTTCTAGTGTTGGTCTTTTTATTAACTCCAAAAAGACCAAAATTTTGACAGTTAACTTTGAAAGTCCTCAGTAAGTCTCAGAGCGGATGAGCATAAGCTCAAAGGATGGTATGCTTGAGCATGTGGACGACTTCTGTTACCTGGGATCATGGATCCGGAAGTCAGGTGAGGACCTTCGAATACGCAAGGGAAAGGCATGGGCATCCTTGAATAGCTTTCCAGGATTTGGAAGTCACCGAGAATTAATCTTAAACTTAAGGTCCGATTATTTAGAGCAGCAGTAGTGGTATTTGGTATCCTCAGCAGTTAGAGCCCAGCATGGACTCCCATATAGGAGGAGTCCATGCTGGGCTCTAACTGCTGAGGATACCAAATCTCTGGACGGCACATTCACAAGAATGCTACGCCGGGTTCCTTGTGTCAAGTACAATGCACAAATCTCCAACCAGACACTATTTAACATTGGGGGTGTCTCATTGGTTCCCCCAAGGTTGACACTAGAACAAAGTCACCTCCGCTTCGCAGGACATTGCCTTCGCCATGAGGAACAGCCAGTGCATAATTTTGTGCTTTGGAAGCCTCATGGAGTGAATAAGCATCATGATGGACAGCCCATGACTTTCTTGAGACGCATCTTAAAGGAAACTGGCCTTGAAGATGCGGATGATCTAGCAAATGTCATGGGTGATAGGGAGTTGTGGCGGTGCAATTTTGTCGACAAGCCGGCACAGCATTCTTAAAAAATGCAGCTGCAATGCAGCATGCCGATTCTAGTAGTAGTACGCCTTGGAGATGCGGATGATCTAGCAAATGTCATGGGTGATAGGGAGTTGTGGCGGCGCAATTTTGTCGACAAGCCGGCACAGCATTCTTAAAAAGCAACTGCAATGCAGAAGGCCGATCCTAGTAGTAGGTCAGCCTTGGTCATATATTCTCGACTCTACCTCCATGGTGAAGCGGACCCAGACAGTTACAGTGTGTGTGTCCGTTATTGGCATTAATTAAAAATAGTGACCACGTGCGCCAGTAAACTCTGCAGTTCGATAAGACTACAGGGCAAATCAAGCTGTTGAAAGCATTACAGGCATCATCATGAAGCATGGCCAGACTAGAGCTTGACCTAAAAAGTTGTGGGCATCGCATGAATTGTGCCCTCGATTTTGGCCTTCATCACAACGCATAGGTGGTCGACTCCACACTGAAGAACCAGGACCGGATTCATTGCCATAGTCATACAGTTACAATGAGACGGTACAGCACCTCTCCAATTACATACAAGTTTTATGTAATTGGAGAGGTGTTGCACCGTCATCACACAACATATACTGGGTTGCTATCATAAGATGAGGCAGCACACGCCTTAGAGCCCCAATTTCCAACCATATGGCACGATTGTATTATCCAATACACTTCATTGAATTGTATTTGACCAATCAAAAATAATTAAATTCATATATATAATAAATTAAATTAGATGTGAGCACAAACTTCAATTCTTTAGAATTAAATGATTACAAGAGTGGATTACCATTGCATGTGTCACCATCACTAGAATAACCATCACTGCAATCACACACGAATCCACCAAGTGTATTTCTGCATGTTGTGTTATAATCGCAATTATGAGCATCAGTAGAACATTCATTAATATCTGAAGCATAAAATATATTAATTTAATAAAGTTTGTTATTTATATGTATTTTACAAATCACAAATAATTAAAACAATAGATAGAATAGTGGTATCGTAATTATTTTTAGAATTAAGTTACATTTGTAATATTGTGAGAAGCTTACCGTTGCATTCTACACCATCGCCAGAATAGCCAGCATTACATTCACATGTGAATCCTCCAAGAGTATTTGTGCAGCTTGCCTTAGTATGGCAATTATGAGTACCGATAGAACATTCATTAATATCTAAAGGATGAAATATAATTCCTGTCATAATTAAAAATATAATAGTTATTTATTAAAATAATATATATATTATAATATATATAATTTATAATAATGTGATATTACAAAACCACAGATGACTCCAGTATGCATGACCAATTTAATGTAGTCAAATATCCCTTCACCCTAACTAAAGAGAGAAATAATTCAACTACTGCACAGTAACCAGATGTAATAGACGCGAGGAATACAGCTGTGGCTCTGGCGACCCTGGAGAAGGTCCCACCGGCGCGGCGCTAGGATGGCCAAGGCATCTCGTCGGCGAGAATTGCTATCCCGATTCGATGTATATTATTTTATACAGTTATGAAATATTTATTTTACATCCCAAATATAATCCATATTATTTATTTCAACTAAATTCATCTCGAGACAGGGCCATATCCTATTTGAATATTTTATAAATACTAGAGATGGCGTCAAGACGCTGGTAAGTCAAATAAAATCCTACTGTAAAGTACTCATTTCCCTCAATTGGTAAACAAATATTTTTATTATGTAATCACACTCATGTGGTTAGTATTTGGCAGAAAGATTCAACGCCTCACATAATATTTCAGAGAAATCCCTGTTCGAAAAAAATTGATTTTTGTCAAAACTTCCAAACAATATGCTATTCTAATTACTGTGTTGAAAGTAACTGAGTAACTTAAAAGTAACTAAGTAACTGGTACATTTTTATAAAGTTACAGTGACAACCATGCTCAAGGCGGTTGGACACGAAATTTTTTTCAAAAAATGTAACTTCTGTTTTTAATCACGCACATATAAAACGAAATTTTTTGTAAAAAATCTGATTACTAATCCCTGAAAGTTAATAGATAAAGATATATAACCATTTATCTGAATGTATCTGTCATATATGAGATACATTTTATATAATTGGTAGATCGCTACTTTGTTTCTCAAAATTGTGTCAATATATAAAAGTTTATAAAATTCAGCCACCCAGGAACCCTGAACTCACCGCTTCCTCTATATCCTACTACTATGTTTTGATACTTTTTTTGGCTGTATAATCTTGGAATCATTTTTTTGTTTCCTTTTTTAGATTGTACCCAAAGTAATAATACACTTTAACCCTATTAAAACCGGGGGGGGGGGGGGGGGGTTCAACATGACCCCCCCCGTGGATTTTTTGTCATAATTCTGAAACAAACGAAGTTGGGTATCTGAAATTTTATGACATTTCCTAAAAATCTATTGTCTTTCTAGTAGTGAAAACCGTTTTCAAAAATATTTGGTAGTTTTCGAGGTATAGCACCATTTGTTAACCCTACTTTTGGCACTTTTTTGAGACGTTTTTTGAAAATTACAGTTCATTAAATATGATTTGTAACATCTCTATTTTTGATTTACATCTGTTTTTTGGTGTTAGCAATTGGATGGAATTCATATAAATTGATTTAGAAATTTCAAACTTGTTTTTTTTCGGCGGGTGCTAAATTTTGGTGCCAGCAACAAATTTTGAAATATGTCAATTTTGTAAATTGATTGTTTGAAACTTGTTTTTTACGCAATGGAATATATACGAGTTGCACCAAGCGTATCAAACTTGTATTTTTCGGTGCTGTGTGCAAATTTTGGTGCTAGCACGAAATTTTGAAAATCCATTCAATAGATAAAATTGCTTGTGACAATTTATTTCTTATACATTTATTATAGGAAGGGATTTAGCTAGGGTCTTAACCTCGAATGATAAGTTTATTTTACCGAAAATAACTTATATTGTATTGGCGTTATATTAAATGTTCGCAAAATTTAATGGGAATCCCAAGACAACAGTTATATGTTGCTACAGTCCAACCAATGCCTCAGAGCCAGAACAAGCAGTCAAGTTTTATGAAGAACTGACTGGACATATTAAGGACATTCCGAAACACAATGAATCAATGCTGGTGACCTGAATGCGCAAATTGGCCCAGAAGACATCAAGGGTTACACCTATAACACCAGTTCTAACAGAAATGGGTATTTACAGTACTTTTAGACCTAATGGAAGAATGTGAATTGATACCAACAAACAACACATTCGAAAAGAGTAAGGGGAAGCTATGGACCTTTCAATACCCTAATGGAACCAAAGCACAACTGGATTACATCCTTATAAACAAAAAGTGGAGAAACAGCATGATTTACTGCGAGGCATACAGCCCATTCAACCTAATTGGTTCGGACCACAGAATTGTGACTGCAGAGATCAGACTCAGTTTGAGAGCCAGCAAACCCGGGACAAGCAAGCAAATCAACTATGACTGCGGGAAGTTCAAAACCGCTTTGAAGAAGAAGAAAATTAAAGACTGAACGATCTAAAAGACAAGAGCCCTAATCCTCAATAAAAGACCTAAGACTGGCCCAGTCTTCCAAATCATTGATATATCTTGTCTAAATTTAGCTTTCCAGAAAATTTCATTATGTAAGGTTTGACTAAGAAAGAATCTCTGTCATTGTGAATTCTGGTATTGGATTTGAAAATTTCCCTCCAAATTAGATGCATGTACTGTTTTATCTTATTGTTAGCTTATTTTAATTTCCTGTGCCGGGTATGTATGAAATTTATAAACTCTAATAAATGAATAATACGAAAAGTCCCGGGCACTATGCGCAAAAACTGGAAGGATAGAAATTTAAAATCAATTAAAGTTACGGTGGTTTTTTATGATGACTACACCTAAAATCGCCACTCACCATGCTTTTAAAGGGGCCCGGAGTAGTATAGGTTTGCTCCTCTTGGCGACAGTTAGACCCAACTGACACCTATTGGGTGTCATATGACACCCTATTATCACCCATAGGGTGTCATTGTGTTGGCGCCAGACTGTCTGGGTGACACCTCCCAATTAGGCTAATTAGACCCCAATTGATAGGTGGCATCAATTAATTAGTACAATTAAACCCTAATAGGTGTCTTATGACTCCTAATTAGGGTTTAATTGATTATCCTAATTAATCAGACTGATTAGCGCCCTGACACACAATGGGTCATCAGTTGGGTCTAACTGTCGCCGAGAGGAGCAAAGGGTGTTATAAGTGACACCGCGGCTCTTTTATTTATTAATACTTATTTATTTGTATTTAATTTTACTTTATTTATTTGTATTTAATTTTAAATTAATTATTAATTTGTACTTTATTTTAAATTAATTAATTGTATTAATTTTACTTTATATATTGATTTCTATTTTTAGATTAATTAGTTTTTATATTACTTACCGCTACTAAATGCTATCATTATTGGAAGCATCTAACAATAGACTTGCAGCCTTATTTAGCCCTAGGGTATACAGCTCCCTTACTGGTAACTATTTTGGAGTTAATGTTAGCGAAGGGCCTAATCTTAAGACAAGCTATCGCCTAGGTTACCAGTTACACATGAATGAGCAATTTATCAGGGCCCCTCTTAAAATTCTTTGTGCTGCGTCAGGATTGCCTCATTTAAGGAAGCCGCATCCCTATCGATTATCTAATTATGGTATCGCTAACCATTTTCAGTATACTGTATAATTAAATAGGGTCCTCTTTAAATACAAAGTTTATATATATACAGTTTATCTTCAATTTAATTTGTTTTTATTTACAACCCTAATTGTTCTACTGTATTATAATTTATGTTTTATAATAACAAGCTATATCCGGTTAATCCGTATTAATTTTCTTTGTACTGAGGTTATCGAGGGCGGTCTTTCCAATGGTCCTATTCTCAAAACGATCTAACCTACTGCATAATTAATTACTTAAGACTGCGAGGTATGCGTAATTAACACATCTCATTTACCAGTTTTCCTTAAAATCTTTGAAGTTTTATTGCTTAAGAGTTCTAAGGGGCGAGCCATGAGGCAAGATGTTTGAGGCTTATTTAGATATATTAGATTAGACTTCAGGTTGCCTCCATTGATTCACTCTTCTTCTCTTTTATAAAATAACTCAACCCTTATTTAAAGTTTTAAAAATTATGACTTAGTCGATATTTAATATATCACGCTCATCGCTCTTTATCTTTTCATCTTCACTAAAAATATCTTCGGATTTTTTAACGCGTTGAACGCGATCTATTATAGAGGGAGGCTAGAATGGATTATCAAATCAGAGTGCGAGGGTGAGTTAGGCAGCCAATCAGGACTCGAGGGAGGAAAGTTAGACAGCCAATGAGAGAGCAGATGCGAGTACAGTGGTAAAGCACCCGCCCATCCATAGTGAGATAACGTCACACTAACTCTCAAGGATAGTTATACTCACCATTCAAATATCCCTCGCAAACCAGATTCCCCCCAGCATCTAAAGTATTCCACTTCAATGCAAAATATATAGAGATTTAGTTGGATTTGAACCTGTGCTTGTAAACTCTTTTGTGCTTGTATATTGAAGTGAGGCATAGACTATGCCTCACTGAGGCATAGTCTATGCCTCAGTGCCTATGTGAGGCATAGTCTATGCATCAGGGAGGCATAGTATATGCCTCAGTGCCTCAGTGAGGCACTGAGTGAGGCATAGTCTATGCCTCAGTGAGGCATATTCTATGCCTCAGTGAGTCATAGTCCATGCCTCAGTGCCTCAGTGAGGCATACTCTATGCCTCAGTGCCTCAGTGAGGCATAGTCTATGCCTCAGTGAGTCATAGTCTATGCCTCAGTGCCTCAGTGAGGCATAGTCTATGCCTCAGTGAGGCATAGTCTATGCCTCAGTGAGTCATAGTCTAAGCCTCAGTGAGGCATAGTCTATGCCTCAGTGCCTCAGTGAGGCATAGTCTATGCCTCAGTGAGTCATAGTCTATGCCTCAGTGCCTCAGTGAGGCATAGTCCATGCCTCAGTGAGTCATAGTCTATGCCTCAGTGCCTCAGTGAGGCATAGTCTATGCCTCAGTGCCTCAGTGAGGCATAGTCTATGCCTCAGTGAGTCATAGTCTATGCCTCAGTGCCCCAGTGAGGCATAGTCTATGCCTAAGTGAGTCATAGTCTATGCCTCAGTGCCTCACTGAGGCATAATCTATGCCTCAGTGAGGCATAGTCTTTACCTCAGTGAGTCATAGTCTAAGCCTCAGTGAGGCATAGTCTATGCCTCAGTGCCTCAGTGAGGCATAGTCTATGCCTCATTGCCTCAGTGAGGCATAGTTTATGCCTCAGTGAGGTATAGTCTATGCCTCAGTGAGGCATAGTCTATGCCTCAGTGAGTCATAGTATATGGCTAGGTGAGGCATAGTCTATGCCTCAGTGAGGCATAGTCTATGCCTCAGTGAGTCATACTCTATGCATCAGTGCCTCAGTGAGGCATAGTCTATGCCTCCGTGAGGCATAATCTATTCCTCAGTGAGTCATAGTCTATGCCTCAGTGCCTCAGTGAGGCATAGTCTATGCCTCAGTGAGGCATAGTCTATGCCTCAGTGAGGCATAGTCTATGCCTCAGTGAGTCATAGTCTATGCATCAGTGAGGCATAGTCTATGCCTCAGTGAGGCATAGTCTATGCCTCATTGCCTCAGTGAGGCATAGTCTATGCCTCAGTGAGGCACAGTCTATGCCACAGTGCCTCAGTGAGGCATAGTCTATGCCTCAGTGAGTCATAGTATATACCTCAGTGAGGCATAGTCTATGCCTCAGTGCCTCAGTGAGGCATAGTCTGTGTCAGGTCTTAAATGAGAGTCTTACAAATTCGAACGTCGACGAACAAATTCGAAGGTTACTGTTCCACCTTGGTGTAGTGGTTGCGTTGAATTCACATCTCCCGTATGTCATGGGTTCGATCCCTGCATGAACCAAGGCAGTTTTCGTTCGGTCAGCAATAGGTCTAACGTTGCAAAATGCAGCATTATTGCCTAGTATCCAATTCATGGCTACCATATGGTTTTCACTTTGAGACATTTCGCCCTCTAGCGGCAGACTGGGAACTTCAGAATACTCTGTGACTCCGCAAAAGATATGGCCTATGCCGTAGTAGATGCTGATTGGGGGGGTCAAAATTAAGTAATAATATATCTAAATAAGCCTCAAACATTTTGCCTCATGGCCTGCCCCTTAGAACTCTCAAGCAATATAACTTTTTCATAGTTTTTAATGAAAACTGGTAAATGAGATGTGTTAATTACGCATACCTCGCAGTCTTAAGTAATTAATTATGCAGTAGGTTAGATCGTTAGAATAGGACCATTGGAAAGAGAGCCCTCGATAACCTCAGTACAAAGAAAATTAATACGGATTAACCGGATATAGCTTGTTGTCACCCTTTACTCCCAGTTATCATCTAGTTATCCCCCATGGTAAAATAACTATTAGTTCTATGGGTAACCTAGCAACCCAGTTATCCACCCATGGGAAGATAACTATTAGTTCTATAGGTAACATGGCAACCATTATTACATCAGGCCGCAGTTCCAAGAATCTTTTCTGTAGGTACAGTACCGGTATCAGCAATATTAGTGCAAGTTTCAGTTTGCGTACCAGTATACCGGTACTGTCAGACGAGCAGACAGTAGGCACCAACCTTTTTCGTTAACAAAAGTTATCCAAACATTCTCAAAAGTATTGCAGTCATCCAATTGGTTGTTACAGTTACAGTATTGTTCTGATGTTCACTATAATCGGTTTGCATACCAGCAGTTTTGCTCACTAATAAGCTACTACAGTAAAGGCCGGTTTTGGCAACTTTTAGACCAACCCAGGTTGCCGCTCAAGTTACATATTTCTCTGTGTAAACACGAAGTTGTTGTAAAAAAAAGCTGCTGTAAAAGTTGCTTAAACTTGACAGAAATTTAAGAAACAATTTGAGTGTACGGATTAAAGCGGAATAATCAAATTAAATTATTAGATAAAATCTGTTTTTTGGGAAAAATTCCGTGGTTGTTTATTGTTCACCCCCACTTGAATTTTATTTTTATGAATTTTATTGTTGTTTTAAATTCACTTATTATTATGGAATACAGTACTGGTACTGGTATACAGTACATACACTAGGCTTACCCAACCCATGCACATTGCCAATACACCCATATGCACATTGCCCATGCACATGTTTGTTTAAAAAATTCGAATAATTCCTTATGTTCCGAAATTGCCAACCACTATTGAGGTGTCGATGTTTCCTTGATATATTCGGGTTACAAACACTTCCATAAATGTAAATGACACCTGTAACGAGTTCATTGTAGGGGGCCTATAGAATTTGTATACGATTATGATAATGTAAAATAGGGCGACAGAGGGAATCGGAAATGTTACATAATTATTGGGAGGCTGTGTAATAATGTAATAATTGCCTAGTTTCTAAAGAGATACTATTTTACATTAAATTCTCGACGTTGCTCAAAAAGTTGCCGGCCAAGTTGCTGGTAAAATTTCCACTTTTAAACTGCGAATAAATTAAGTTGCTCCAAAAAAGTTGCTGGTTGCCGACAAAGTTACTCAAAAAGTTTCCACGTTTAAACCGGCCTTAATGGCTGACATGCAGTTATCAGAATGTACCCAGACTGATTGTTCGTTTGTTTTTTTTGTTATTATTGATAGTCAAGCATAAAACATAATTAAAACAGTCATGTAACCCTAAGTAATAATCTAATAAATTTAGTGGAAATTCGGACATTATTGCCATATCTAAGGAAATTTTCAGTAATATCTCAATTTTTGAATAAAATAACCCGCTTATACCGCCACACCCTTTCCTTACTTAAGTTAGGATGGATTATATAAATTTATTAATTAATATTCGAAGATCACCATAAAATCAGTACAATTAATTGCTTTACAATTAGTTATCTTCCATGGATAAATAACTAATGTAAATTTTTATGATTGTACCCCCAAAATTTCCATGCCCCATTTCCATTCTTAGTCCCCCAAACAAAACCCTTTTAGAAATGTTGCATTGGCAGAACCTATCCCGTGTGGAGATCGGGTGACAACATATTTATCACCCAGTTATTTAGTTATTTTACGAGTTATTTATCCGAGGGCATTTAACAAACACGAGGCGAAGCCGAGGGTTTCGTTAACTCCCCGAGGATAAATAACTCGTAAAATAACTAAATAACTAGGTGATAAATAATGTTATTATAAAACATAAATTATAATACAGTATAACAATTAGGGTTGTAAATAAAAACAAATTAAAATGAAGATAAACTGTATATATATAAACTTTGTATTTAAAGAGGACCCTATTTAATTATACAGTATACTGAAAATGGTTAGCGATACCATAATTAGATAATCGATAGGGATGCGGCTTCCTTAAATGAGGCAATCCTGACGCAGCACAAATAATTTTAAGAGGGGCCCCGATAAATTGCTCATCCATGCGTAACTGGTAACCTAGGCGATAGCTTGTCTTAAGTTTAGGCCCTTCGCTAACATTAACTCCAAAATAGTTACCAGTAAGGGAGCTCTGTATACCCTAGGGCTAAATAAGGCTGCAAGTCTATGGTTAGATGCTTCCAATAATGATCTCATTTAGTAGCGGCAAGTAATATAAAAACTAATTAATCTAAAAATAGAAATCAATATATAAAGTAAAATGAATACAATTAATTAATTTCAAATAAAGTACAAATGAATAATTAATTTAAAATTAAATACAAATAAATAAAGTAAAATTAAATACAAATAATTAATTAAAATTAAATACAAATAAATAAGTATTAATAAATAAAAGAGCCGCCGTGCGCCCTTTGCTCCTCTCCGCAACAGTTAGACCCAACTGATGACCCATTGTGTGTCAGGGCGCTAATCAGTCTGATTAATTAGGATAATCAATTAAACCATAATTAGGAGTCGTAAGACACTTATTAGGGTTTAATTGTACTAATTAATTGATGCCACCTATCAATTAGGGTCTAATTAGCCTAATTGGGAGGTGTCACCCAGACAGTGTGGCGCCAATGACACCCAATGACACCCTATGGGTGATAATAGGGTGTCATATGACACCCAATCGGTATCAGTTGGGTCTAACTGTCGCCGAGAGGAGCAAACCTATACTACTGCCCGGTTTCCCAGAATTCAAACGGTTCAAAGTTTCAAACGTAGTTCTGGGGGGTTAAAATCTATCTAACTAAATATAGCTCTCTGCTTGAATAAATAATTTGTACTGTAGGCTTATTAATATCGTTATAAACTCATTTATTGTGTATATTCTATTTATATTGTTGTATTTGGGCGTCCCACATATTTGGAATCAGTGTGTATCAGCACTAAAAGAACTAGATCAGTTAGAATAAAAGGAAGATTAAACCCAACTTGTTCTCTCAACCCAACACTTTTTCTTTTTCGACTGCATTATCCAACCACTCCCCAATCCAATATCCGGTGACCACAAACCCTCTCGGTTACATATACACTTATGTATAGAAAGTTTTTCATGTTTAAGGAAGAGTCCCTCATATCCCCTGCTTTCTGAAGTCAACTTGTGAATGTTATATTGTATTTGCTGTGTGGGTTTGGGTTGCTGTGTGGGTTTGGGACAGCATCCACATCTTTTGTTCTGTAGCTGGATTGACAGGTCCACCTAAGAATTTCAAACCCTATTTGGAAGCCATACTGTAGCTACTGGTACTGCTACTGTAGATGAAGAAAAATGAAATAAGATAAAAATGAAATAGCCGCATCTTTCGATGGTTCATGGCAACATCGAGAATATTCTTCTCTGAATGGTTATGTATCTTGCATCAGTGTTGATAGTGAGAAAGTACTTGACGTTGAGATCCTTTCAAAGTTTTGCAAGGTTGTTTCAAAAGCAGACAATCGTTCTTCCATAGCCAAAGAACATCACTGTACAAAGAATTACACTGGTTCTAGTGGAGCAATAATGAAGCTCGAAGGAGTGAAGAATATATACCAAAGGTCTGTGGAGAGAGCTTCACAGATTACCTCTAATTACCCCTGATCTAGGATTACCCGTAAAGCTGTCCTTTATGTTTCTTGGTTACAAATACAATATTACACTACGCTAACCTAAAACCAATATAAAACGTAATTACACTATGTACATGTACAACTTTACCGAGAGCGTGACAATGTCCGACTCAACAATAAAGATGTAATGTACAGAACAATTTATTATAAAGCGTATTTACAGTATAAGTAGTAAATAATTAATAAACTAATAACTTACTGTAGGACTATTGTACCTATTTTTACATTGCACACGGAGGTGAAATTTAACTGCAGTAACATTGGTTCCCCCAAGCTTGACACTAGAACAAAATCGCCTCCGCTTTGCAGGACATTGCTTTCGCCGTGAGCATCCAGCCAGTGCATAATCTTGTACTTTGGCAGCCTCATGGAGTGAATAAGCATGGTGGACAGCCCATGACTTTCTTGAGACACATCTTAAAGAACACTGGCCTTGAAGATGCGGATGATCTAGCAAATGTCATGGGTGATAGGGAGTTGTGGCAGTGCAATTTTGTTGACAAGCCGGCACAGCATTCTTAAAAATGCAGCTGCAATGCAACATGCCGATCCTAGTAGTAGTAGTAGGATTGTTAGTGGGTTAGAGTTGATGTTGCCCCTAGATATTACAATTTTGTTTGGCCCTTTGCTGCAGACGGTGAAGAGTTCCTATAGTCGCTGTCGGTTTGTCTCTAATGATGCCTTCGTTTTCTTTTGTATGGCCGGTTTGATGTAGTATTGTTGGTTGGTAAAGGTTTTGAATATGAGCTTCCACCTTGGAAGGCCCAGATAGCATTACAGTAATGAAGGTATGGGTTTATTATAGTATGGTAGAGTGTAGTCAGAACATGTGGTGTTGCGAAATTTTCTACTTTGTTCAGGATACCTATGTTTCTACTTAATTTTATGCGAATGTTTTGGCATGAGTAATGCCAAATTTGCAAAATAAATATCACGTTTTAAGAACAGCGGGGTATTGGTCTCTTTATTATGTACACTTACCATTACCATATACTGTATTATTATTATTGTATACACTTACGTATTTGTTCAATCACTTCCACCTCATCGATATTGATAACATCAGATTTATGGTAAATAACGACATATCTTCCAGATAATGCGAATCCTCCTTCGCCTTTGCATGTTACATTGGTGACGAAATCTGTGGATCTTATTTGCTCGCAGAGTTGATCGCTGTTACTGTCAAGACTGCTCAAATCTTCGAGATTGTTTAACAAAAATACCTAGAAATGGGTATCACATTCAAACATCTTACTTTGTAATATGTAATATTTCCGTTAATTAATTAATTAATCAATTAATTTAATTTAATTAAAGTAACCTGACGCACGTGAATTAGGACACTCATAGTTGGGACACTCATGCTATAACTCTTATACACATATAGGCATATTAGTGTTAGTAACAATTTGAGACGATATATTTGGGTGACTCTGGATAATGTCACAGGGCTCCCAGCATTGCTGTCGGAACGGCCCCTCAGCTTTATCGCCACTGTTTTCCACCGGAATCCCGACATTAAAAAGTCAGTGGATATTCGGCGCACTATATTGCGCAGGGTCGGTATGTGGCAACGGGAGGAGTATCAACAGCTGGTGGTGGAGGCTGAACGTTGCAGCTTAAAGTTCGCCAAATCCAGCGGTTTGCGCCAGGTTAACCCTACCTGAACTTATAATAGGAAGATTCTGGCGGGACAGAACAGGGCGGCTGTAAGACTCGTTACAGACAGGGACAGTGGTGGGATCTTTTACCCCGATGCCCAAGCCGAGGGACGACTACCGGGAGTTACTGTTCGCGATGTCCTCGCTGAAAAACATCCCCCTCAGATGGATGTCTCTCCGGATGCGATTGAGTCCTGCGACGTGTTGCCTGCCTTCGCGGATGTTGACATCACAGTTGACAGCTACGGGGTGGAGCTGGTCTGATCGGTGGCGATGCTGAATTGTGGAGCGCCCTCCTCACCCGCTATGAGGCGCACAGCTCCCGCCTCCATGAGGCCATCGCCGGGTTGGCTCATCGCCTCGCCAACTCGGTGGTACCTTGGCATGAGATCCGCGCTCTCCGGGCCTGCCGCCTCGTAGCGGTGGATAAGGAACCCGGTGTCCATCCTATCGGTATCGGCGAGGTTCTGTACCGTCTCCTCACGAATTGTCTCACGTCAGTCACCAAGACGGACTTCATAATGGAGTGTGGGCCAGAGTTAAGGCGGGCATTGAAGGCGATGTCCACGCGATGTCTACATTCTACGATGAAGACTCCACACAGTGCATGCTCCTCGTTGACGCCGCAAATGCGTTTAGCTGCCCGGTAGCCTTGTGGAACGCGCGCATGTACTGGCACCGGTGTTCCCGGTTCTTGTACAAAGCGTACAACGGACACGCGGCCCTCTATCTCCAGGGATCCAGTAAGCCACTGTGGAGCAGGGAGGGGTACACCCAGGGCGACCCGGCAGCCATGCTTGGGTATGGCTGTGGGACCCTTCCCTTGATTCGGTCATTGCGGGATGTTCATCCTCATCCGACACATCCCACCGACCCGCCATCGACATTAACCGCTGACTCACCGTCGACTCCACCCGCAGACTCACCATTGACTCAACCCGCCAAGTCCGACCCACTGTCGACTCCACCCGCTGACCCACCGTCAACTCAACCCGCCGAGTCTGACCCACTGTTGACTCTACCCGCTGTCCCTCTGTCGACTCAACCCACCGAGTCCGACCCAATGCCGACTCAACCAGCTGACGCACCATCGAATCAACCCCCTGACCCGTCGTCGACTCTACCAGCTGATTCGTTGTTGACTCGACCCGTCGACCTGCAGTTGACTCTACCCGCCAACTCACCATCGACTCCAACCGCAGACCCGCCATTGCCTCCACCCGGCACCTTGCCATCGACTTTACCCGCTGATCCGCCATTGACTCAACCCGTTGTCCCGCCGTTGTTTGAACCTGCAGCCCAACTGTCACACAGAGGCCATGTTGGTATGCTGATGATGCCTCCTCGGCAGGTTCACTCGAGGGGGTGATGGCTTGATGGGAGGAGCTGCTTCGTGTCGGACCCCGAATCGGTTATAACCCAGAGCCCACCAAGTTCCCGGGCACCGATTCCTGGGGGGTTATGTGGGCGACACACTGGGTTTGCGCGAGTTTATCGCCGAGAAGGTCTCCGGTTGGATCTGGAGTATTGGTCGACTCGCCGAGGTGGCCAAGGAGTTCCCCCAGACTGCCCACACTGGGTTGACCCGCTGTGTTCAGGCAGAGTGGGATTACCTGTTGCGGGTGGTGGACACAGAGGTGGAGGATGTGGCGCCCATCCGTTCAGCACTGTTGCGCCAGTTTATCCCGGCTCTGTTTGGTTTGCCTGGGTCTGTCGATGAGGAGTTGCTCCTCCTCCCAGTTCGACATGGCGGCATTGGGATCCATGATCCGACGGTGCGCCATGGCCCCGCCCGTGAGTCGTCTCTCGCTGGAACGGACGGAGTGGTTGACGCCATGACTATGGGTCGCCCCCTCCATGTCGCGGACCACACAGCCTGTCTCGCTTCCGCCCTCGCCGAGAGCCGGATCACTCAGGATGCGGCCTACAAGGTGATACAGACGAACGCACTCCAAGCCATTCCTTCGGAACGACCCGGAATTAGAGATAAAGAATGAGCGAGAGAATCGTTGGAAGGACGTAGAAAGAAAGTGGATGATCCACCAGAAATGGGAGAATCCGGATTGACGGAACTTTATCTACATCACAATGGAATCATATACGGTTGCCAAGTTCATCTGCAAGACTCTCGATAAACTCATTAATGCGGTTCCTAGATCCTTCATCGACTATGAGTGGAACAAAGTTATCGACCACGCGTTCAAAGTGGTAGAGAATATCCCACCGGGAGATACGAAAACACACAATGTCATCGCATCCTGGGATGATAACGGACTGTACAACATCCCTTCGATTGTTGATCTCCTCGGTGCAGAAGAACCATTGATATCATCGGACGGGGAGGAATTATGGCTACAGGAAGGTGTCCTGCTATCCACCCCAAAACGACAACTCGATCCGGAAGTTGCTTACAGACCAGCCGCCAAACGGGTCGCCGCGGCCGAACCTGCAATGGAGGCAGGCGTAACCACCCCGCTTGGCTCTGGCAGTCCCACTAGGGAGTTAGTAACCACCTTCGCGCTTAGCGACTTCGGCGACACATGTCTGAGGTTGTCTCCATATCCGTTCCCGGGAGGAGAAGACTGGTCTTCGGAGATCCCGAGTACCAGTACCCAGCGGACCCGCTCAGCTATACAGGTTGCGAAGGGTCCCAGCGTAGCTCCAACCCCTGTAGACCTCCTTGGAATTCCTTCGGCGAATGCTCCGGCACCCCTTCGCCGACCGGTTGTGGCAACGGCACCCTCTGTCCCAAAAGACCCTATGCGACTCACCCGGTGGTACGCCGAACAAACCGAGTGGATCCACCGCCAGAAACGGGCGCTCGGGATGCGACCGGCGGGCTATAAGGAAGGTTATCGTAGCAAGAGCATACTCCGCAAAAGCCCAGCATTCTGTGGGCTACCGGTTACTGCGATTATCCCCAAGAGTGATAGATGGCTGGAGTATTATGCCGGCGTACCGATTCCGATATTTTTCGGCCGAGAGATGCAACTAGAGGTGTGCGGAAACTGCGGTTCGGAACAATGTCCACGCGGAAGGAGACATCGGGTTACCGAGTCATGTCTCCAGATACTTGGGATTCTTTACTGTCCCTATTGCACTATATCTGGCCACGACGTATCGGTTTGCCCAACCCTCTACAACCTCTGCACAAAATGCGGTTTCCGTGGACATTCCGCAAGCCCCCATTGTAACATAAAGTGTCCTACTAAGGACGCGACAGCTATGGGAAATATGGTAATGTTTGAAACATAAGCAAATAACCACGTAAAGACCAAAGTGCGTAGAAGCGCTCAAAATGTCGCGCAAGAGATGGTGTGCGGATACTTCTTGTTCCCAGAATGCCTCCATACGGCAGCGACACTACCTTTCCATTATGTGGATTTACTATTGAGCGCTGGATTATTTGGTCCCTTCGAGATCCTCAGATGCTTATACTCATACAAAGAAGCATTTGGTGATGGAGAATGGTTTCTAGAGGCCCGCATCACCGAGTTGGAGAGATGGACGGACATGATCCCGCTACCATCTAAAGGAAGGGCTGCCAGGTGACAAGCTGCAGCGATGCTCGCGATGGACGATGATGCTCCGTGGCGATCGATGAGAGTAGATGGGCGAAGAGAAGGAAAGCATATCAGAGTAAGAAATAGAAGACCAGGATATTCTATGGACATTTATATCGAACATTTATTTTTTATATCTATACGTAAACTAACTCTAGGAAAAATTAATCAGGACTATGCAATATTAATATTTGGGTTTTTTATATGGGAAATGACTTGCGCAAACTTGATCTACCAATAGACCTCACGAAGGTCATTGGGGGGGACTGTTCGCAGTATTTCAACTTTTCATAACGCAAGTTGAATATTTTTTCGGATTTATTTATAATGAATATTCCAATATCAGTACTAGGTGCAGGAACATGGAATTTGGGTATATTCAATGGACTGGGGGAGATTTATGGGCGAATATTGGGGCGACTTACGGGGCACGGGACTCATATCAGATATTTAAGAGCCAAGGGTGGGAAGCAAAATCAAGCAGTACTCAGGTTTACCTGATACTATTAGGCCTAGCCAACTTCCTACTGCCTGTAGAGGTAGTTTTGGTAACTCGCTAGGCCTAGGGACAAGGACTGCCCTTAGCGGTTCCTGGCCAACAGCAGTTATTACGAGCCTGAAAGGGACTCGGAAAGTCTGCTGATTGCATCAGGGATTTGCGACGGATCGACCGACTAGACGGAGGAAGGGTTTGACCAGGACTGCCTTCCTGGAGTGGGTTCCACGACCGGCGTTACTACGAGCCTGAAAGGGACTCGGAAAGCTACCGACAGTTGGGACTCACAATGGGCTGACAGACACCTAGCCAAGCCGTACTGCTTTCCTGATGACCGATCCCTTCGGGGTTCAGGAAGGGTGGGACGGACACGCAACAGGGTCGAAAGACAAAGGACCGGACTCTAATGGCCTACCAACTATTTGGAGCAGCTTCTCGGCTACCGAAGCGACTACGAGCCTGAAAAGGATTTGGAAAGCTTAGGTAGTTGGGACCCTGCGATGAACCGACAGACCCCTAACCAAGCCGTACCGCTTTCCTGATGACCGATCCCTTCGCGGTTCGGGAAGGGTGGGACGGACACGCAACCGGGTCTACCGACTTGACCGACCCTTAGCCAAGCAGTACCGCTTTCCTGATAACCAATCCCTTCGGGGTTCGGGAAGGGTGGGACGGACACGCAACAGGGTCGACCGACGCCGACACTACGGTACTGGGACTAGGACCGAGGGAAAATGGGGAACATTAGTTAGGTTAAAATCTAAAGCGAACAGCTCTATTATTAATGTACTATTAATGTACTATTAATTAATGTACTGTAGGAATTTATATGTTCGTATATTATTGTGAATATTTGGTATATTGGTGTGGGGATTATTCTCAATCAGGATTCATTCAGAGTTTAGTAAGATTAAAGATTATTTCCAACCAATGCAACTTTTTCTCGACTGCAATCTTGCATCTCAGAAAGCACTCCTTCTCCACTCCCAATATCAGGTGACTGGCCAGAATCCTGTGGTCTGAAAATTCCGCCTCCAGCATCGGCGGTTCCCCATGGTGTCGGGAATAACGGCAACATTCCTATTAACCATACCTGGCTTCGCCTATTGAAGGCATCGGTAGTTATAAAGTAGTGGAGGGTGGGAAGGGTGGGGGGGGGGGGGGGTGCAGATTAAGAGGGGTGAACACGTACTGTCCCCTTTTCGTTGATTGAGTGGTGGTGTGGGTAAATTTCTCAAAACCTGATTTTGTGATACAGTCGCTCAATTTTAATCTGTATCTGATAACTGAGCCTCGTCCTGCGCGATGGCCCCATGAACGTGTCCTCTAGTACAAATAAAATAAGTTCATTACAATCATCGCCTTAGGGCTAACACCATAATTAGGAAATTTACAGGTTCTTCATGTTCAGTACATGTTATAAAACTAAGTTATCTGTACCCAGTTCTATTTTAGTTTTCAATGGTCCAGGTTATAAAACTAAGTTATCTGTACCCAGTCCTATTTTAGTTTTCAATGGTCCAGGTTATAAAACTAAGTTATCTGTACCCAGTCCTATTTTAGTTTTCAATGGTCCAGGTTATAAAACTAAGTTATCTGTACCCAGTCCTATTTTAGTTTTCAATGGTCCAGGTTATAAAACTAAGTTATCTGTACCCAGTCCTATTTTAGTTTTCAATGGTCCAGGTTATAAAACTAAGTTATCTGTACCCAGTCCTATTTTAGTTTTCAATGGTCCAGGTTATAAAACTAAGTTATCTGTACCCAGTCCTATTTTAGTTTTCAATGGTCCAGGTTATAAAACTAAGTTATCTGTACCCAGTTCTATTTTAGTTTTCAATGGTCCAGGTTATAAAACTAAGTTATCTGTACCCAGTTCTATTTTAGTTTTCAATGGTCCAGGTCTAACTATTTCAGCCTGGTATTTATATTATATCACATAATCACCCTGCCAGATGCTATGTTGTTTTCAATATTGGTTAGTATTTCGCATATGTTTTTTTACTATCGGTATAACTAAGTTTATTCACATAAGAGTAGGTGCAAGTAATAGAGTCACTATTTAGACGCATCAACCGGTAAATAACTTTAATATAAGCTGCAGTCACTTCTGGCACTAGCCTACTTCGGTTAATGATCATAACTTTTACGTTGTAATTTGTGATGTCAAATTAATTACTTAATATAGATTATATTGTATTGTATTGTATTGTATTGTATTATATTATATTGTATTTATATTGTAATATAGATTTAGTTAGGTAATAATAATAATATATCTATTATACAATGTAAAGTAAGTTATTCTCACAGATTTACCTTGGCACCAATTATTCTATTGCTCCAATCCGGATCTCTTCTGTTATAAATTGTAACGAATGCAATAAACTTTTCACTAACCAGTTCCACCCACCACCAATTTGGAGTGTTGGAACCAGAATGGTATCCGCCACATTTTTCTGGATAGTTTGACCATACTTTTTTAGTGTTTATACCATCCACTGCCAAGGCCGCTGTACAACCCATATTTGTAAAATAATTACTACCAGCCTGATTGTTTACAATATCCAGCTTTCTTATACCTATAATCAAAATATTTTTAATAAAAAGTTATTGTTATTACATAAATCGAATGTAAAGGTTGATAAACAGAATAAAAAATTGTCTGTCCTAGAAACAACCCAGGAAAGTAGGAGCTGATTCAATACTAATTAATAATAAGTAATAAAGTAATTAATATTACATAAGAGAAACAGTTATTTTTTAAGTTGGTAATGTGGGTAAAAGTTTTTGTATATTCTCAAATTCTCTAAATCTCTCTAAATGTCACATTAACCCTATTAAACCCGGGGGGGGGGGGGGGGGGGTCAATATGACCCCCCCCATGGTTTTTTTATTATAATCCTGAAACAAACGCAGTTGGGAATCTGAAATTTTATGACTTTTCCTAAAAATCTATTGTCTTCCTAGTAGTGAAAACCGTTTTCAAAAATATTGGGTAGTTTTCGAGTTATAGCACCATTTTTTAACCCTACTTTTGGCACTTTTTTTGAGACGTTTTTTGAAAATTACATTTCATTAAATATGAATTGTAACATCTCTATTATTGATTTATACTTTTTTTTGGTGTTAGAAATTGGATGGAATTCATATAAATTGATTTAGAATTTTCAAACTTGTTTTTTTCGGCGGGTGCCAATTTTTGGTGCCAGCACCAAATTTTGAAATATGTTAATTTTGTAAATTGTTTGTGTGAAACTTTTTTTTTTCACGCAATTGGGGTTTTTTGGGGTTCTGGTTTCGATGAAATATATACGAGTTGTACCAAGCGTATCAAACTTGTATTTTTCGTGGGTGGGTGCAAATTTTGGTGCTAGCACAAAATTTTGAAAATCCATTCAATTGATAAAATTGTTTCTGACAATTTATTTCTTGCGTTTTAGAGGTTTATGGCTATTCTGAATTGAATGGAATATATAATTTTCGATCTAGGCATCTCAAACTTGTATTTTTCGGAAGTGGGTGCAAAATGTGGTGCTAGCACCAAATTTTGAAAACCATCAAATATATAAATTGATTGTGTCACCTTGTTTCTTGCGTTATACGGGTTTGTGAGGGTTCTGAATTCAATGGAATCAGTAAAAATTTCATGAGAGTTTTCAAACTTGTATTTTTCGCCGGTGGGTGAAAATTGTTGTGCCAGCACCAAATTTTGGAAAATAAGCAAATTGATCAGTAGATAGCATCATCTTGTTTATTGCGTTATACGGGTTTATGAGGGTCCTGAATCCGATGGAATCAATAAAAACAGCACTGGACATCGCAAACTTGTACTTTTTGGTGATGGGTACGAAATTTGGTCCTAGCACCAAAATTTGCCAAATTACGCCGAAAATTTGCCAAAATTTGCCAAATTACGTCGAAAAATACAAGTAGCAATGATGGGGCATTTTAGAAATGTATTCCATTAGAATCAGCGCCCTAGAAAACCTGAAAATGTGAATTTATAGCATCGTATAAGTGAATTAAAAATTTTGTGTTCTAACTGAAAAGTGCTGGTTACTTGTTTTTTTCTTTTTTTCCGACGCAGAGAGGACTAAACAGCTATTTATAGTAATCATATCATTTTAAAATATTTTCCAATGTATTTTGCGCCCCAGAAAACCTGTATTGAAAAACAATTAGATGAAAAATGTAAGTTTCAAATTTTCTGAAAATTATGCACTACTTGTAATTTTGGTGCTGCAATATAACCACCCCAGTACATTTTTTCGAAAATTTTTTTTTTTGGTCGGATCCTGACTAGTGATACCTACGTACAAACAAAAAATCAGACGTTTTCGTAAAAATTTGTAGATTTTAGAGGGGGGGGTCAATATGACCCCCCCTCCGGTATTTGTACAACATTTTATAGCCCGGTACTAATAGGGTTAAGAGTTTACGTCCAATTACAGGATTGAAAGTTTTACAAAGGTTATATCTAAATTTGCCTGAATAGGTCACAATACGGTTTTAACAGGTTCCTACCAAAGAGTGAGGCGGCATATTGGAAGGGAAGATCCACTAGTGATCTCGTTTTTGTCGGAGGATTCTAAGTGATATTGTTATGCTACATAAAGTTGTCGAAATATTCGTGTGAATTATGGTCGAAAGTGCAGCATTCGTTGCAATATTGCGGCCACATATTAAATATCACTGGTCGTGTATATGGTGATGGTTCAGATCAACAAAGAAATGCCTACAAATTATTATCAGACACTAGCTTGCAGCTAAAACTGAAAGTAAAATCTGAAATATTTCGACTAATATAGGTGGTACCCCCGAAGAAGATGGGTATTCACCCCACTTGCTTACTGTTTACTTCGAGGATGTACGGAACTAAACAGGGGCAGCAGAGTTTCCTCCAGCCCTTGTCACCCACTCCAGCCCATTGGCACTACAGTTATCCAAAGAGATGACTTCGATTTTATAAGTACAGCCATGAATCCTACTTGGAAGAGAACCAACAGATTTGCTATTGTATTTGTTAAACTATGTAGAGTGGACCGTTTACTATTGAACTATGTACGGCTCTGTCAATCATACACGCTCCTATCTCTGTCGAAATCCCAACAGGGAGCTAATCGTTCTAATTTATAAGACAAACAGAAATAACCAAAACAATAAAGCTTAATTGGCTTCCTAAGCTACCTAATATGAGTGCGGGTGGCTTTGCACTCGGCATTCACTTTCCACAAAGAAATGCAGGCAGTTTGCTGGGCGGGACAATGTCGAATGTGGATATATTTATATATATTGCAAAGAGATGGGATATTAATTTGCCCTAATGTCGAAACTTGGACCTTCCACTGGTTTAAGCCAGCGAGTTTACTACTGCGCTACTTTCACTACAGCTGTCTGCCTGTTGACCCGCTACTTTCAAATAACCGCCTAACGTCGAATATCCCAAGGTATTTCTAAACGTACTTTACCCCAACCTCCTTTCCACTATGCAGGGTACAAGCTCTTAATTTTATTCTAAGAGCTAAAATAAACTACAGTATCTCAAAATACAGAGTTGCGTACTAATTACTAAGTATTCCCGAATTAGTATTCCTAATTTATTACGTTACTGAGTTATACTAGCAACAGCCTAAATACTGTATTATTTTGACCTAACACCAATCAACAAGCATAAATTAGAAATCATCAACAGAGATCAAGAGCAATCAAGATAAATAGCGCCTATCTAAATATCACAATCAATCATCAGGCACTCTTTAAACAACACAACATAAAATAGCATTAGCAACAGCACTTAAATGGTGCTAGTATGTAGCGCTAGTGTATAGTGCTAGTGTAAACAGTTAAGGCCACCCAAGCTACATGCGGTCTTCCTAGCTAAACCCGCTACACTACCGTAGTATTGCAAAGCCGAGACAAAATCTTGATCGTCAGCCCCCAAACGCTGTAACGACGACTGGTCCCCGGTCCTCTATAACTAATTAGCCCGACCACAACTACTGGCCCCTGCCAGCGTTGCCACACATTGGATCCTCCGCTCTCCTTCCATTGCTTCCACAGCAACACCTACCGGTGCCCTTAGCCTAACATGCTAAAGTGAACAATTACCATATCGGCGCAAGCATTAGCAAACAGTCTGACAGTCGAAAGGAAAATCTTTATAAGGATTTGCTACATTGCAAAGATTAAAGAAATCAAGAGTTAGTCTAAGCAGTAATCATTATTCAAAGTCATAATCAAGCAAGCATAACAGCAGAAATCAGCATTTACAATCAACGGAAGTACAAATCAGTAGCAGAATTAACAATTTACAACAACAAAACTGTAAGAATGATTAATAACAAAATTATAGGAATGACATAATGTCTATATCATTGGTCCAACAAAATCCTACTACTGTTAAACCAACCTAAGTAGCTAAACCAATGAGAGAGCCGGATTATGGCTCTTGCCTCTCAGAATCCCAAATCATTACCACATATGGTAATAAATCTGTCTTGGTGGGCTTATAGGTCTATTGCCGTAATTTAATTTCGCGATTATTAAAGCACATTTTTAGTGTTAATTTAGTATAACATTAGTTTATAGGGAAATACAATTAAATTTAGTACAAATACACATCAGGTTTAACTATTATCAATAAACAGCAAATTCATATTAATGTTTTATAAAAGTTTGCCACTGTAAATTAATATGCTAAGGTCTTATTATAAAAATTATGTACATAGGGCAACATACTGTATAAAATCGGTTAAATATAATGAACTTGTATATTTTATTTTCCCCTATCTAGTTACGGCTGTACATCAATATAACTTATCTAATTATTTTACACTGCATGATGGGTTGTTTTAGTATACAACACCATATATCGTAACACCGCTCCAAGGGAAACATTTTACCCTCCAATTGTAGAAGAAATAGGGCGATGTGAAATAACAAAATAAAATTTACTTTCAAACAAATCAAACAACTCGGTTTTAATAATTCCAATAATTACGTACAAATATTGCCATTGTTATTGCATAATAATGATTACATACAAATTAATACAAAATATTGCCACTAATATTGAATAATGATAATTGCATACAAATTAATACAAATTAGATTACAAAATATACTTTCTTCCACCCAGTTACAAATCAACAATTTACTCATTGAAATGGAACCTGGCTAAGACAATGTCCCCAAATTCCCATCTCAAATTATAGAGATCAAAATCAACAAAAGAACTAAAATATAAAACATATTTGAGGCTAATTGTTTAACTAAATGTTATTGCATTTAAGGCCGATAACAAACTAAATATAAAAATACATAATTATTTATTTCATTTGGAATCTTTACTTAATATATAAAAAACGCAATTGCCCTTATATTGGGTGATTGCTCAGGTAAGTGAAAGGAGTAAGCCAAACCCACGGGTTTGTCTCCCAATCACTTCCTTTGCCTCTTTCAATTAATTTTAGAACAAATAATTCACATATACATATTGAGTCCAGTCGGGTATACAATTGTTGCCTACAATATACATCAGAGCGACGATGATGTATATGTTTACAGATTGTCGCTCTTTGATGTTATGTGGCATCACCGACTGGCTCCTGGGTCTCTCGGGCTCGCTCCCCTTTTCCCAATCTGCCCCCGGCAGATTCCGTTGACGGCGTCCTGGAGGCGTCGCTGCCCAGTACCGGCGATGAAGATGATCCTTGAGCACCAACAGTTTCCCGACTAATGCTCCTTCCTCGGCCTCGTCCCATTTGCCGCGTTGCTGAGGGTAACTCCACTAACTCCTCCTTCTGCAGCAGCACGCGTGCCCTTTCGGACGCCCCTGCACCTTACGCTGCAGTCGTTGCACGTCTATGATTTCATGATATTGAGCGTCCTTAGCTTGGCATTTACTAAGGGCTGCTCTGTCAGCACCTTGCTGTGGGCTCTGGCTGTCATCGCTGTGGGCGCGCCGGTTCTTAGGTCCTCTACCCTTTCGACAGTCAATGGCCCCAAACAAACGTGAGTTAATAGGAATTCGTTCCTATATTGGATGGCCGCCATCTTCCAATCGCCCTGCGCACGCACCATCTTCCTTGTCTCCGAAAATATCCCATTAGTAATACTATCACAAATAGCGACAATACGTATACCGATTATCCATGTTGAGCTGCCAGAAATACGATCTAATAACCACAACTCCTGTATTCCTCAGAAGGTCCTGGGCAGTAAGCATTAATTCTTGATACTGCGGTAGCGATTCAAGATAGGGCTCATACGCTACGTGTGACGGATCCACAGCCCAGAATCCATATCCTGCCTTAAACAGCAGCCATCTCATATGGGCTTGAATATGATAATCCACCACATCCTCCCACTTATCCAACATCTCTCAAAGCAGGTTGGCGCTATGGTTCTGAAAGGAGTCATCGTGCAGCTGACACTTTGAGCTGCACCCCTTCGGTCCCTTGAGTTGAGTGTCCCTTCACCCCACAATATCCGCACTTGGAAATAAACATGGTACACGTGTAGAACGAATGGTCCATCTTGTTACACCAATGGCAGACTGTAAAAGCTTTTGCGTCATTAACCGGTTATTTTCCCTTAAAGTACTCTGTAGTTGGTTTGCCAGGCATAAAAAGGCCGTGTCCTTGCTGTACTGGTGTTTTAGAGGACATAAAAGTCATTTCTTCTGTATTTGTACTGTATTTGTACTTTAGAGGACATAATCCGCAATCTCGTGACGCGATGGGCTGGATACTCTTGAAAACAGTGTCGCTACCATGACGACGGCTAACAGCTGATATTGCCACGTCGACGTTTCTTTGTTTCTTTGTTCTCTCGTTGTTCGGTTGACCAATCAGAGCGTTTTTTGTCTTTGTGTTGGAGGTATATACAGAAACTCAGTAGTTCAGTGTTATGTTTTTTGCTAGAGCCTAAGAACATCGGCTTTTAGCACCTCCGTATATCAGCGTTCTTTAGCTTTACATTAGTAGGCTTAATTATAGAACGTATATCTGTTATCAAACGACTAACTTGAGTTACCGAGTTAATTACAATCTTATCATACATATCTATGCAATTCATATCTTACATTACTGCTTTTGCTGTTGGTTATTCGTTATATTTGTTGATGAATTATTATATCGGAATACTGATCAATAGTCAGACACCCCACCTTCTTGATATACTAAAGGTTAGAGAGACCGGTTACAGATAAACGATTGCGACCTATGTTGAGTGGTTTGAAGTGAATCTAATGCTATTTCATATGCCCAACATAAATTGTCTGTTGCTCTCTTTATACGTGACCAAATTTAGTGAAGGTCGGCAGATTAGTGTGCAGTATTGTGCAGCATTGTGTATGATTGTAACTGATAACAAAGCATCTCCTAAAGAATGCGCCATATACGTTAATCTATAGCCTTTTCGTTGGGTCTAGTTTAAGTCATAACTCTGTTTACATATTTAGAGCGCCACGTCCTAAAGGAACTGTTAATATTTCCCGAAAGTGAATAATATTTGTCAGAGATTATATATTACGATCAGTCGAATAATACAGTAGGCTTACACTATCAATCATTAAGCTCCGAACTCAGTGTTCCCGGGTATATCCAACGGGTGAATGATTGCGCATAGACTGGCTTCGGCTAATGTAGTGTATCAAATACTCATCATAAGCTAAAGAATATATATCATCCAAAAGACATTCTAATTTGGCAGGTTAAACTGTCAAAGGTCTTAAAAGCGCAAACAATAACAGATATTGCTTCTGGATTGCGGTGTAAGCAATCTAGTCGAAAGTACCGGTCGACCGGTAACCAGTAGGCCTGACTGCCTGATCATCCGGACCGGTACTTACTTACGGTACAGGTACAGCAGTATTATTCGATTGTGGTATTGTATACTGTAGGCTGCCAGGGGAATAGGGATTGATCACCCCTCATTCTTTTGTATAGTTTACTTATTTCTGCCAGTTTTATTTATTTGTAGGCCAATATTGAACAGAAGGCATGTAAGCCTGCTCAGATTGTACAGATAATTTGTAGGCTTGACTGTTGGCTAACTGTTGATTAGGTCTGAACGGATTGCAGTGCATGTAGAGTGTATGTCCGATAAAGAACAGTTAGGAAGTAGGGGCAGCCATCGCTGTAAGGTAAACCCCCATCTAAAGAATAAGTCGTACTACTGGGTTAGAACGCATACTACTTAACCATTTCGGAGTCTGCATGTCCTGTGGTTTATTTAGGCTTGATAGTAGTTGGCTAGCGTTTGGTCTGTACTTTGTTTGTGTAGTCTGTACGGGTAGCGTATAATTTTATTTAGATAATTTGTAGGCTGGATAGTTGTCTGGCTGTTGTTGGGTTTGAGGAAATTTCGGTGTGTGCAAAGCATCTGTCCGATAAAGAACGGTTAGGAAGTAGGGGCAGCCATCGCTGTAAGGTAAACCCCCATCTAAAGAATAAGTCGTACTACTGGGTTAGAACGCATACTACTTAACCATTTCGGAGTCTGCATATACCGTAGTTTGTTTAGGCTTGATAGTAGTCTGTCAGTATTTGGTCTGCATTTTGTTTGAATGGTTTGTACGCGTAGCGTAATATTTATTATTCAGAGTTTATGCTATTATTCGCAACATTCATATCCCCAAGTTTATTCCTACAGTAATTGTGTTTGTTATACATACCGTTATAGTTAAACTAACCCCGGTACTACATCAGGGCTGCTCGGCGTAGGTAAAGACTGGTGATTTTGTGCACCGGCCACTCCAGCAGATGCCGTTGTACCTAATTTAGGGTTTGGTGTACAGTGCTTTCCGAAAGTAATTAGTGTAGGCATTATATTTGTGTTGTAAAGTGGTTGATAGGCACGTACGTTAGCTCTATTAACTTCTAGGTAGGGACACTCCGTGATACATAACGTAGTACCTATAGCAATACGGTTATAGGTCGTCAGGCGGTGGTATTTTCCTATCTGGACAACGCAGTATATTTACTACTACTTATTATTTTCAAATACCGTAATAACCTGTCCGTTGTAATAACCAGCTATTCTAACCCTTTGTTAGGCTGGTTAGTAGACTTCTTGTAAAATTACCCTAAAAATTTGTATTTGTGTATTTGTAATTAAAATTTTTGTGTTTATTTAGAGATTGTAATCTCAACCCGAATTGTACGTAATTTGTAGTATTAAGTAACTTAGGTAAATTAGAATTATTTGTTTTAGTGTCTAACAAGTAGCACTCCACTGAGAGCGCACAGCTTATGTGTAGTGACTCCCCCAGAAATAATAACATTTATTTCAAACATTGACAAAAACCCATTAAGCGGGTATATATATATTATAAATCAACTCAAACGATTTATAAATAGTAGGCCTGCCATACAACAATTAGGTCTCAATATCAGTTGGACTACTGCTTAAATAACGGTAATAAAGTAAGTTAAAGTAACCAAGTAACCCTTAAAATTCAGAAATTCAATTATTCTAAAATAATTGACATACCGGTATTTACGATAGGCTTATTATATTTATTTCTATAAATTTTAGGTTGAAATTATACCGGTATTCTGTAATTAATTCTAGTCTGTAATTATACTTATATATATACATTATAAGTGTAAGCTGTATACCGGTATTCACAATAGGCCTATTATATATTTATATATATTTGTGCTAAAATTATATACCGGTTTCTGTGGCAAACCTAGTCTGTAATAATACTTATATATACTATAAGCATACCGGTATTCTAATATATTATATATATATCACGCTACACTGAGTAGCAGTATCGGTAATTAATTATTAGGCTAACAGTGATACTGACTTACTAGACTTGCTTTAACTGTATTTATAGCCGTAGGCATTCAACTGTGTAAACAAACATGTCTGATACAACCCAATCACTGTCGGATAGTCTCCTAGATAGTGTTAGAATGACTGTTAGACAGTGTCTTAAAAAGATCAGTGACCCAGATCCAAGTATAGAACATCCTAGATCCAAGTCTAAGTCACCTCCTGCTGTAAGAAAGGCCATCCCTACTGTAGTAATCTCAGACCCTAGGCTAGTCCAACATCGTAGGTCTATCATCGGCACTCAGGCCCAAGTCAAGCGGGATCAAGAAGCAGCTGTCAAACAGCAGCAACATCCTAGCCAAGAACCTAGTTTTCAGCGGCCCGATAGCTCCAGTAGTTCGGATACTGATGAGCGGACGTCCGAACGCGGAGCGAAGATGGTGGATAAGGTTTATGATGAGCGGCCAACCTATGAAGAATCAACCGACGCCACTTTTTCTCAAGAAGAAAGCGAAGTGACAGCAGAGAAACCGCATAAGAGGGATGCTATTGACATCTATCTGTCAGACTATCAACGCTTTGTAGGAGATGAAGAGTTGAGGAGAAGGTTGGAGGGGCTTAGCCCTAATAGTGAAGGAACCAAGCTTGTGCTGGACGCAATCGATGCGGAAATGTTAGCTGCGAACCAAGCTAAATTTGATGAACTCCTCCGCATCACTAGAGTCCAAGAAGAGCAAGTAAAGAAAAAACTTATAGAAGACAGAAAGAAAATAGCAGCGGCAGCGGCAGCGGCAGAGGCAAAAGCGGCAGAAGCAAAAGCGGCAGCAGCGGCAGAAGCGGAAAGAAAGATAGCGGTGGCAGAACGGAGAGCGGCTGAAGAGATCGCCCAATTAGAATTGGAAAACATTCAGGAGAATCAAGACTGCATAAATAAACAGTTAACAGCTAGTAATATGCAGATGATGAGTCGATCTACTTCCAAAAAACAGGGATATACATCATCTGAGGAAGGCGACACCACCGATACTGAAGGCAAAGGAAATAGATCTCACCTAAGCAGACGTAAAAGAACATCCCATCGTCAGAAATTGCCTGATTTGCCTCCAGCTGTTAGAAGGCAACTAAATAACACCAACTTAGGTAGTACAGAACCCACAGACCAAATAATTACAATAGAGAGACTCCCTACTATAGTAGATGAGCCCGAAATAGTTAGGTCTGTTCCCGAAGCCACCCTTTCGGTCGTAGAGACACCTGTACTCCCTGAACCTACCTCTCAATTCCCTTTGCACAGCACTAAGCTACCTGTGCCCAGCAGAACAGTCCGTGAGACAGTTCATACCCTGGACTCCGAGCGAAATATTCATGATTTCTCGCCTGTTGTCCCTCGTCCGCCCGCTACAACGTTGGCGAATCCCGCTTCGGCGGTCGAATGGGTGGATGAGAGACGACGGGGGATGGATCTCCTGCTCGGACAGATGCAGGAGACTGTTCAACAATTCAAAGGCACAGTAAGGGAAAGTAGGCTAGAGTTGCAAGAAGTGCAGCAAAGTATCGCGCTAGAACGCGATAAATTAGTAAATACACAAAGGGGTATACCACCACCCCCTGTAACAATGTGTCAACCTGTTAGGTCTGAAGTATCTCATGCGCAAGGTGTGGAGCCTACACGCATCTATACTGCTAGCGAAGTAGAAACTCCTATAGTGAACCCTATTAAGGGTAATTATAGACCTGTTGATAATGATATTCCCTATAGACCGGATCACAATCCGAGAAATTTATATACCGATAACTCGATATTAAATAACACGATGGCCCAAGAAAGTTTTACGCGTCAAATGGCTAGAACCGAAGCCCGGCAAGCGGTAAAGGTGGGAGAGATCGTCAAGTTCAATGGAGATGAGATGAAATGGTTACCTTTTAATGAATATTACAAAGATAACATACAGAACTCTGTGCTATCTAATGGAGAGAAACTTAGATTCCTCATCGAGTGCTTGGAAGGATCTCCCAAGTTAATGGCGTTAAAGTTTATTGGACATCCAGACGGATTAAGACAAGTTTGGGATACACTAAACATCAGGTATGGTAATAGGAATAACATAGCTGGGTATTTGTATGCAAAGTTGGTAGCGCCCCGAAAGTTTATTAGCAGCGGAATTATAGAGTTTTCCGATGAGATTCAGGAGATCTGCAGACAATTAGATTGGCTAGGTAAGTCTCATGAGTATCAGAGTGCTATGGTTATTAGAGCAGTGGCTTCTACTTTACCGAAGGGTGGAGTAGGTACACGCTGGGATAAGAAAGTGTTATATATGATGGAACAACAACGACGAGACCCTACCATGGCTGATCTCATGTCATTCTTAGATGGAGAAGTGAAATTACAGCTCCTAAGGCAGTCCAGAGAGAAGACACTGGAAAACAAGGTAAGTGAGAAACCCGTTTCTAGGAGAAGGGTAACACCAGTGTGTTATACAGACGACGGCGAAAGCCAGACTTCTCAAGGAGAGGATAGCGGGAAAGACACTGAAAGATCTTATTATGTCAATAAAACGCCTAAAGACCAGGTAAGTAAATTCAAGTCTCGAACCAATGACAGGAGAGAACAGGTAAGAAAAACTCCTCCTACGTCTCCCAAGAGAATTCAGGTGAGAAAGCCCGAGGAAAGAACGAACGTGCACCACACAGCACATGTTAAAGTAAGTAACATCAAACCCAAATGTGTGCTGTGCGACGGGCCCCACCGCTTGAATATGTGCGATGAATTCTTAAAGAAATCATTAAAAGAGAGACAGGAAGTCATGTGGGATAAGCGGTTGTGTTATAATTGCCTCAGACGAGGACACCAACGGCGAACCTGTTACTCCGACGCAAGGTGTGCAAAGTGCCGTGCGAAACATCATATCTTGTTGCACACTGAATTCGAGCGAAATAGTCCGAGTCAGGTGAGTGATTCCGAACTACATGTCCAATTCAGTGATGTGAACGACACTGATCAATCTGAGATGGAAGGATTCTATACGGACGAATTCTCCGACCAAAACGAATCCTGTTACTTAATAAACACCACCGCAGTGTATCGAGCACTCATGTATGAGAAAGACACAGACAGCGACCTCACCCTAACTACTTCAGATCAACAACAATCTTGGAAAGCGCCAACTTCAAATGTAGGAATCCGAGAATTTCCTGTAGTCCAGTTACAGGTCCACGGACCTCAGAAGAGCTATATAGTGAACGCCCTCCTTGACTCCGGCAGCACAGGAACATTCATCGATAAAGAACTAGCCGAAGACATCTTTGCTGGACAACCCAAGTTCCGAACCAAGCTAAACATGTCAGGGATCATGCAGGTTTGGAAATCTGCTGTGTCTGCTGACTATTATATAGGTGAGTGGTCCACAGGATAAACTAGGAGAACACAGTATAAGGTCAGTCAAAATGGTGGCAATAAAGAACTTCGCTACCACCCAAGTGGAACCTTATAATTGGGACGAAGATGATCATGCCCAACAACTTAACATTCCTAGATTCGACACCGATTATCCTGGAGTACAAATATTAATCGGTCAAAACGCGCATGAGGCGCTGGAGACATTGGAGAAACGACCTGCTCAACCGCAACCACTTCAGACCTATGCGGTAAGAACTAGAGTAGGTTGGTACCTTACTGGACCTTCCCGAAGAACGCTCAGAGAATGACTGCTTCAAGATCGCGTCTGCCAGGTGAGTGAATGGGAAGATGATACTAGTGAGGGAGACGACCCAACTGAGGGAACACCATACTCCTCAGATAATGACGATATTAGCTCCAATGTAGATCAATGGAGATATTGCCCCAAGAAGTTTAATCCAACTGACATCGCTTCCAGGGGAGCAACTCCTCAAGAACTGACAGATACTACAGACCGGTTAGGTGAACCCGACTTCCTGAGTAAGGAGGATGAATGACCTCCCCATCTTACTCCGACTGAGATTAGACCAGCCAAGGGAGCGTAGAAAGTCAAACCTAAAACCCGGATGGGTGGATCGGAGTTATTTGAACCCGGGATAGATCTGTCGGTATTACATATTGCCAGGGACGACGCCGTGGATCTGGACCTCCCCACCGCGAGTGGATCCTTCATGAAGATCAGAGAGAGCGATTGGAGCTCTGGAACATCAGACGTCTCGCAGGGACTCTCACCTCTCCTGCAGGGAGCGACGGACCACTATAGCTCCTGGAATCGGCTTTGTAAGGCCGTCGTGTACCTAGAGCGATGTTTATATCGTCACTATTCCAGGACGAAGAGGAAACCTGGAATTGTATTCGGGATGCAGCGACTCAATCACCCAGTCGGTCGTTTGTGTTTACCGGAAGGGAATGGAGGACTCTCCGGAAACTGTGGAAGGCAAGATTCTCTTCCCACGACCACCTCCCTAATCCTTCAAACATCTAGGGACTCCCCAACTTAACAACGGCTGGAGTGGGTGTGTGACCATATTATTTTATATTTGTATTTGTTTTATTTTTATATTTATGTATGTATTATTATGTAATTTTATTTTAATCGTTTTATTTAATTTTATTTAGTAACATGTTATTTTAGTGATCATTTAGTAGATTAGTGCAATATATTAGTGTTTATTACGTACGTAATTACTTATAATATATATTTAGTGCGACGGCGAGAAATAATTATTTTTCTCTTTCCTTACTGTCCGTATCATATTATAAATACGTGACTACAGTAAGATGAAATATCCGTACTTATTAAAGTACAATAAAGCCACTACTATATTCAAGTATTATTGGTAGGCAGAGTATTAGGAATGCAAAGTTCAGATCCTCGTGTCTCGGCTAAACCAAGCACTGGGTAGACCTTGGAAACGACTTGCCTCTTCACACTGACATTGCTTCGTGCGATATTGCTCTCATACCGTATATTAAATAATACATATAGTAGCGTGATGTCCCTTTAACAGTAGCGTATAACGCAAAATAAATCTGTTAAACCCTTTGACCATCTGTAATTCTAGTCGATTAAGATATCGCGGCACCCACCGATATACTTGAAAGACAAAATTCTAGAATCAATGGTTAACGTCCCCAGACTAGTTCTGGAATAAACTGGTGCCCATCCTAAATATTAATTATTAATATTTACAAAATCTGTCAAATATCAGATCCTTTAAAATTCTAGTCGATTAAGATATCGTAGCACTTACCGATACTCTTAAAAGGACAAAATTCCTAGAATCAAGGATCCCAGTCCCCAGACACGTTCTGGAATAAAATTGTGTCTATTTAACATTAAATAATAAAATTTACGGGAATAAATTTAAATTCAGATATTTTAATGAATTTAATAAATTGTCATTTTAGACAATTTATAACATTCCCAAAATTCCATTAATTAATAGATCATGGGAGCGGAGATTCACTCTATTAAGTGTATTTGTGTGCGAGAATCTCCAATGTATAGTCAATTTAATAAATTGTCATTTTAGACAATTTATAACATTCCCAAAATTCCATTAATTAATAGATCATGGGAGCGGAGATTCACTCTATTAAGTGTATTTGTGTGCGAGAATCTCCAATGTATAGTCAATAGCCGATAAAATTCATAGAATCATGTATAAAGGGGATATTGACCATTAAAGAATTACTATTAAATAGCATCCCAGATCTGTATGCATGAGAATTACCCTAATTCTACCGCTAGCTTTCCATAATGTCACCATGGCAACAACCACGCTAGAATTAGAAGTGAGTTAAAAGAACAATAAAGGGCTTGCGTATTGAATAGCATACGGAATAAATAGCACACCGCTAGTATCCAAGGATACATAATAACAACGTGACATTCTGGAAGGCACTTGACTAACGGACAAATGACCTGAATGTGTGATAGAATGTGTACCATTTGTGACTGTTACGTGGAATTTGTGCCTTTGTAGGTGAATGTTACTACTAAGGTGTGTTTACAGTAGCGAGTCGCAATTGTGAAAGTAACCCTAACTCTCCAGTAAGAACCTGAAGTATATCTAAGCCTTTGGGACGGACGGTGGAGTGGCTCGTGCTGGTTGTTGTAGTCGTTGTGCAGCTACGACGTTGGCGATAGGCACATCGGCGAAAGTACACCAGCGCTGAGGATCTCGCACTGTCCGGGGGCAGAGAGGGGTAGGCAGCGACGCCCGCTCGCCTAAATATAAACTCATTATAATATGGATAAACTTATATAGCAGATATGATTGAGTTGATAGAAGATGATCTTGGTATCAGGGAGCGATATACTCTACCTTTACAATCGTTTGTCGATATCTTGATACGCGGCGACGCTGGTCCAACTGCTGGTGCGGAGGACGATGGTCGTTATATCGAACCGCCAATGTCCCAAGAGCAGCTCACGCGTGAGTTGGACTGTAGAAAATTCACCGCTCGCTATACGCATCGTAATGGTATATATATGAACTTCTTAACTACTGGTCATCCTATCGACCTACACGATACGAACGATATAGACACCAAAGGGAAATGGTTTATTTAAATATCATACCCAGCGGAAGCGGAACGATAAACTGAGACTCGAACACGAAAATTCTATTCGAAACCGGCTCGAAAGTGCAGATGTTGAAGAGCCGGATAAACGCAGCGACTTCAGCAAATACCTGGAATTCTTGAGAGAAACCTATCTCGATATTACCAGTCAACAGAATCTAGAAACTCGATATCCTCAAGGTATACATCATGACCGCATGGTAGGACTCAAACGGCTCTATTCCACTATGATGTATCTTACCGCCGATCGATCGCTACCTGTTGTACCGGATAGCTTCGAACGGATGGAGGAATATTGTAAGCTGGAGAAAGATCACTCGCGTTTCCCCTACAAGATGTGCGTTTTTGGTATTATTGCGATGAATGCCCAAGACCCAACCAACAAACGGAAAGACATAAACATCCGCGGAGACGTTGCTTTAAACACGGTTTTACTCGCTATACTTACGGGAGTTTCGAGCGAAACTTGTTCGATGTATCCCCTAAGCTCGTTCGACTCAGACGGTCCTTAAATAAACCTATGATCAGAGTTTCGGAATACTCGATCAGAACTCCTCATTCCCTAGTGAGACCTCAGACTCTTGATCCTATTAGTATGACGGATCCTCCCGAGCTGTACTCACTGCTCAAAGATCTAGTGTTACCTGAACGATTAGTCGGTGGCACCCCAGTTGTGGGCTTCTTAGATATTAGCCCATCCTACCTAGCCGGATTGGGACGCGGACATTTAATATCGCCGTTTAACCCTTACCATCGTCCCGGCTTAACACGATATAACCTGTCACCAAAGTGGCGGAGAACGTTGTACCAAACGAGTTAAACGCTATTCTACAAAGATCAGAAAGGAAACCTGCGTTTGTTCAGATAAACGTAAGTTGTAACAGCAAGTCCAAGCGATAAACGAATTGTCTTTATCTCAGTTCGATTGTGAAATCCAGAATCTCTAAGAAGATATCGAACTTAGACAACCCCATTCTCTGCGAGAGTTTTTGGATGAACGTATCCAGCTACGAGCGGAGGAAAATCAGCTCGAGGAGAAGCATATCGAAACGGCGGATACCCCGACCATAATCCTACACCTTCTGATGCAATCATATTGCACCCTTCACCCAGGATTTATAGCCCTCCTAGTAAAGTGGCTCGCCCCAAAGAGAAAAGGACTCTTGCTAGCCTCAAAAAACTGCGTAAACGCCGTCTGCGTAAGAAAGACTAACTGTTTAGAGTATCTTTATATTTTAGAAACTGTGATTTGTTATATTTTATAGACTTAAATCCCATTTTCTGGGAGCGGTGTAAAAGCTTTTGCGTCATTAACCGGTTATTTTCCCTTAAAGTACTCTGTAGTTGGTTTGCCAGGCATAAAAAGGCCGTGTCCTTGCTGTACTGGTGTTTTAGAGGACATAAAAGTCATTTCTTCTGTATTTGTACTGTATTTGTACTTTAGAGGACATAATCCGCAATCTCGTGATGCGATGGGCTGGATACTCTTGAAAACAGTGTCGCTACCATGACGACGGCTAACAGCTGATATTGCCACGTCGACGTTTCTTTGTTTCTTTGTTCTCTCGTTGTTCGGTTGACCAATCAGAGCGTTTTTTGTCTCTGTGTTGGAGGTATATACAGAAACTCAGTAGTTCAGTGTTATGTTTTTTGCTAGAGCCTAAGAACATCGGCTTTTAGCACCTCCGTATATCAGCGTTCTTTAGCTTTACATTAGTAGGCTTAATTATAGAACGTATATCTGTTATCAAACGACTAACTTGAGTTACCGAGTTAATTACAATCTTATCATACATATCTATGCAATTCATATCTTACATTACTGCTTTTGCTGTTGGTTATTCGTTATATTTGTTGATGAATTATTATATCGGAATACTGATCAATAGTCAGACACCCCACCTTCTTGATATACTAAAGGTTAGAGAGACCGGTTACAGATAAACGATTGCGACCTATGTTGAGTGGTTTGAAGTGAATCTAATGCTATTTCATATGCCCAACATAAATTGTCTGTTGCTCTCTTTATACGTGACCAAATTTAGTGAAGGTCGGCAGATTAGTGTGCAGTATTGTGAGGCATTGTGTATGATTGTAACTGATAACAAAGCATCTCCTAAAGAATGCGCCATATACGTTAATCTATAGCCTTTTCGTTGGGTCTAGTTTAAGTCATAACTCTGTTTACATATTTAGAGCGCCACGTCCTAAAGGAACTGTTAATATTTCCCGAAAGTGAATAATATTTGTCAGAGATTATATATTACGATCAGTCGAATAATACAGTAGGCTTACACTATCAATCATTAAGCTCCGAACTCAGTCTCCCGGGTATATCCAATGGGTGAATGATTGCGCATAGACTGGCTTCGGCTAATGTAGTGTATCAAATACTCGTCATAAGCTAAAGAATATATATCATCCAAAAGACATTCTAATTTGGCAGGTTAAACTGTCAAAGGTCTTAAAAGCGCAAACACAGACCTTGTGCGCTGGTTCGACCACAGTGTCACACGTCTTCTGACCATGTCTTGTGCTACCGCACAGCTTTCATCTACGTGCTTGCGGGAACCAAACCCTCTCATATATGAGTTCTCCAATCAGTCTCGCACTTCCTTCTTTCCCAATGTCTAGAACAATGTCATCTTCTCTGGTTAAGGGTTGCGGTTCTGGAACGAAGTAGGCATCCTCACCCTCAAAAACTCAAAACTCTTGCGACTATGTCTGTTATCAAGCAAGTTACCGTGTTTGACTCCAACACTAAATAATACTGCAACGAAGCACAAGGTGGTGCGCAAATGTTCCAATATACCAACGCTTGCCGCTTGAAATGCGATTTGAACTCAGCTCCCGGCGGCGTGTTATATTCACCATACGCCTCCTCATACTTCTTCTGAGTCTTCAACTTAAAATCCCAATTATACAATAAGTGCGCTATAAAACCCATACCAGTCTTGCCAGAATTAGGGTACTCTCTATACCCAATATCCTATGCCCATAGCAGTAATAGCTTTGTATCAATGGACGGTCTCGGCAATCGATCCTCCGGGTCCGCCATAGCATTGAAATCACTCTCTAAATCGCTCTGGACACCTGATCCTACCTTGACATAATCTTGGTTTAGAAATGCCTCCCTATCCTTCTTGGACCACATCTATCCGCTCTGCTCCATGCATACCTCCTTGCCTAAATACCTCTAGAATCTGCTCCCGGGGATTTTTCCCACGCCAATACTGCGTCGTTATGATTGGCTCCAGTCTATCCCGGTCCGCTCTCATGCACATAAACACGTGGGTTACGCCATCAGCCGAGCGAATTTAAATACATTTACTCGTTAGGCATTCTTGATGAGACCCTCCCTCGTTATCGTAGAACATCAGTCACCAGTCCTCCAAGAATTCCTCCGTCTTCCTCCACTGACGCTGTATCTCGTCGGATGGGGTCCATATGCGCTCAATGGCCTTAGGGTCGTCATATTGGGTATAGGAACCCTCTCTCCTCAACCATGCTTGGTCAACCACCACATCATCCGGGAATGTAGCCACTGCGACCCATACCTTTATGTATTTATTTAGCCAACTGAATAACCTACTCTCCCTCCCTGGAGCTCCAATCTTGTCCAAGGTGTCGTAGTCTGTAATCTGCATCAGAACATCACACAGGAACTTCACGCATAAGATTTCCCTCAAGCAGTCGACGTTCCCATGATCCGCTAACGTCACCATCAGTAAGAACCGAATGGCTTCTCACGCCTCTGGATGATCTACCAACATCACAGCTTCGTTACTACTGGAATAATACACCGGCCTCGGTTGAGATATAGCTTGTGGAACAAATCCAGTAACTCTCCTCGTTTATCCGACAAACCTTAAGGGGAATAACATCAGGCGGACTCCAGGACAACCATGTCAGCATTAAAACCTTCGCGAATAAAGTGGAAAAGGCGCTAATAGTATTAAAGACCCTGGATGCAACCTTCTAACTTAGTGCATCAAACAACATCACTACAATAGCGCAGGAACTGTCGACCTGGCTGAGAAACAAGTGGAGAAAGATCGCTTTCTCCACCCGGGAGAAGAAAGGTGCGGAGCCATGGCTGGAGGAGATGTCGAACTTCCTTAACTATGAAGCTGAATTGATCACAGACCCAGTCTACAGCGAAGACAGTTTGGGGAAGGCGCCGAAAGCTGAATACAACAGGCCTAAACACGAACATAGTATGGCGAATGCACTTCCAAAAATAAGACAATCACTACCGTATGCGGCAACGCAGGGGACTTGTAGTCCATAAGCAGCTGGGAATAGGGCCATACCATGGCAGGGACAGAAACAAATAACCATAGTCGAGTTCAAATAACCAAAACACTAAACTGCTAGATATGAATCTATGGGCGATAAGTGAAGGGCTATACAAGGAATGCTACAATCCTGAATACAAATGTCAACTGCATAGAGATGGGACCCATAAGACCATAGACTGTAAGCATTGGCAGGCGTTACTCAAACAAGATCGGATAGCCTACGCTGATAAGAATGGACTCTGTCATCGATTCGCGGTAGGAGGACACTGGAAGGATGAATGCCAGGAACCACCGATAAAATACAACGAGACTGATGAGACTGGAGGCCAAACCATGGCAACGAGCACAATGGGAGCAAGGAGGAAGAGGACGGTACTACTCGGAGTAGTACCAGTGAGAATAATAGGAGAGAACGGGCCATCGGTTATGACACTAATGTGGGTCGATAGCAGAGCAGCATTCACGCTAACGGAGAGTTGGATGGCCGAAAAGATAGGGTTACGGATGAGGCCAAGCAAGATGGCAGTAACCACTATCTCCAATAAGGACAAGGTCATGAGAATAAGAACGGAGTGTTGCGAGATAGCGGCGATAACACCAGGGTGCGATTATGGGGCTACCATCGAACCCATTCAGATAATAGAATCTATCAATATTAATGCCAGGCGACCCACAAAGATAGAGGTCGAGCAATATTGGTACCTGGATAACATCGATTTCTCGTGAGCCGTGTGGCCATTCTCACGCCATTTGGATGGACGCTCACTGGCCCAATTAAGATGAGTACACCATTTGGTGTATCCGAAACATCAGGATGCATGCTGTCCTGTACTGTTGAGGACATAGAGGAGAAACCAAAGACGGGTGATGGAGAGGACCCATACGAGAAGCAGCCCAGGGGAGGACGCCAGGAGTCGGGGATGGGTATGGATCTGGAACCACGCATAGTGGAGCGTGGTGAAAGGATGGAGGATAAGTCCAGAAAAATACCGCCGATAGATGAATCAGGAGGAGAAGCGAGAGCAAGAGAGTGGGCGGAGGAGAATGGATTCGATGAACAGGAGCTAGAGGGAATGGGATGGAACATAGATGTTCCTGGCGAGTATTGGTATGAGTATTGGCAGAAGTGGCATGTATCACAGAGGATGACATGAGGGGCGGCATTCTACTGCCAAATGGCGACAAGATGAAGGGTGGCATTTTGCTGCCAGGGGACCACGAGGAGATCAGTGAGGTGACGGAAAGACCCGATTTGAGGGTGGAAGAAAAGGGAAGGTCAATTCCACGAGAGTTGGAATTGACATAGAGAGTGGGGCGAAGAATAAGAGGACCTACAGGGAGGCAGTGGGAGAGTTCCTGCTGGAAGAATCGCCCTTAGGTTGTTGAGTCATCCAATAAGTTGGACTGATGGGGGACGAAGATGGAAGAATTAGATCCGTGGAAGTGAGTATCGGAGGAAAGATAGGGGCCAAAGATAGGAAGACCTACAGGAGGGTGGTAGGAAAGTGTTGCCTATTGGAAGGGTCGCCTTAGAGTTGAGTCATCCAATATATTGGGCTGGGGTGGGGTTGGAATGAGGGCGAGACGCCCTTCCCACACATGAAAATTAAAAAATAATAAGCAAAATAATAAAATAAGTACTTAGTACAAAGGTACGCTGAATGTAGATAGTAGATGGTACTGTGTGTGGTAGGTGGTTCTGATTGTGTGCTACTCTCCAACTAGTGTTGCCCCTGTAGAGGAGGTGGAAAATTTCTACCACAATCTACAAGCAGCTACTGATGGAGTGGATCAGCATGCATTCTTATCATTCCTGGGAGACTTTAATACAAGTCTGCATCAATCACCTACATCGCCCTGTGTCTATAGCAATAGTGTTAACCGAAATTCTGTCCATCTTCAGGATTTTATCTCTGGAAATGGATTGTTTTCGGCTGGAACCCAGTTCAAAAAGCAAACTGGAAAGCTATGGACTCATAGTGGACCCAGTGGTCACAAGTCCCAGATAGACCATATTCTGTTTCGTAGGAAATACAGGAGCTCTATACAAGACTGTAATGCATTTACACTTCGACCCTTCTCCAGTGATCACTGCCTTATTGTGGCCAAGGTAAGACTTAGTCTGCGTGCTAGCAGAACAACGAAATGACTGGTCCTCTCTGTTGCAACAGCCAAGTGTGAGATCCAGCTTCACACTACAGCTGAGCAACAGGGATGAGGCTCTTGCCTCTGAGGCGGCAGATCACTGTGAGGGCTATACTGCCTTTACAGAAGCAGTTAAGTTAGCAGCTGCAGAAACAGTTCCTGTATACCCTCGAAACAGGAAAAGGGCCCCCTGGACTGACAACAAAATTCAGAAGTGCCGAAATGACCTTCATAAGGCGCAGAAAGAGTCCCGACTCAAACAGACTACAGCGGCCAAGAATGCAGTTAAGGATGCATCTAGGTCCCTGAACAGGCAGTACTCTGCTAATCTACAGGAGCTAATAAACCAACAGGTTGATGCCATCAATGATGCTGACGACAGAAGGCAATCATCCCAGGCATGGAAATCGATCAATCTGCTTACTGGGCGGAAAAGCCAACCAACCACCAAGGTTAAGGCTGAATCACCAGCCGATCACCTCAATGGTTGGAAAGCCCACTTTGAAAAGCTCCTCAATAATGACAGGGTATTGCCTGATAACTTTATAGAAGTAAAAGTGTCTGAGTCTGTACTCCCAGATATTCCCATTGGCGATATCTCCTTTGCAGAAGTGAAGGCTGCTGCAAAGAGCATTAAGACCAATCGTGCCAGTAGAGTAGATGGTGTCCCCCCTGAGGTCTTTAAAATACCTGAGTGTTTAAAGCTCATCTATCCCATCATAGTAGACATGTACCGAACAACAAGAGTCCCACAAGAAATGAAAACAAATAAGTTGGTGCCAGTTCCCAAGAAGGGCAACCTAACACTCTATGGCTCTTTTCGGGGAATCTCATTGATCTCGATTGCTGCAAAGCTATACAATAGGATTATATTAAATCGCATCAGAGATCCCATTGAGAGACTGCTTCGTGGAAATCAGAATGGGTTCTGTAAAGGTCGTGGGACCATGGTGCCCATTTTGGCACTTAGAAGGATAATTGAAGAGTTATCAAAAAAGAAAGACAGGCATCTGGCTGTTATCTTTGTTGACTTCTTCAAGGCCTTTGATTCAGTCTCTTGCTCACGTATGTTCAGCATACATTCATTATATGGGATTCCTGATGAAATTATTGCAGCAATCAGATCAGTATACGATGGTTCGACAACATTTGTGTCTACTGTTGACGGTGACACAGAACCATTTGAAGTGTTATGGGGTATCCTCCAAGGAGACACACTTGCACCATTCTTGTTCATTATTGTGGTTGACTATGTTCTACGCATGTCCTTAGATCATTATAATGATGATGGGGTGATGATAACTCCACCTACTGGCTCCAGAAGTCGAGGAAATCCTGCCAAGTACCTAACTGATCTAGACTTTGCTGATGACTTAGGAGTACTCTCAGAATCATTAGAGGGAGCCCAACGGCTCCTCAGCTCATTAGAACATGCTGCTTCTAGTGTTGGTCTTTTTATTAACTCCAGAAAGACCAAAATTCTGACAGTTAACTTTGAAAGTCCTCAGCGAGTCTCTGATCGGATGAGCATAAGCTCAAAGGATGGTATGCTTGAGCATGTGGACGACTTCTGTTACCTGGGATCATGGATCCGGAAGTCAGGTGAGGACCTTCGAATACGTAAGGAAAAGGATTTGGAAGTCACCGAGAATTAATCGGAAACTTAAGGTCCGATTATTTAGAGCAGCAGTAGTTCCAGTACTCCTCTACGGGAGTCCATGCTGGGCTCTAACTGCTGAGGACACCAAATCTCTGGATGGCACATTCACAAGAATGCTCCGCCGGGTACATTGTGTCAAGTACAATGCACACATCTCCAACCAGACACTATATAACATTGGAGGTGTCTCATTGGTTCCCCCAAGCTTGACACTATAACAAAATCGCCTCCGCTTTGCAGGACATTGCTTTCGCCGTGAGGACCAGCCAGTGCATAATCTTGTACTTTGGCAGCCTCATGGAGTGAATAAGCATGGTGGACAGCCCATGACTTTCTTGAGACGCATCTTAAAGGACACTGGCCTTGAAGATGCGGATGATCTAGCAAATGTCATGGGTGATAGGGAGTTGTGGCAGTGCAATTTTGTCGATAAGCCAGCACAGCATTCTTAAAAATGCAGCTGCAATGCAGCATGCCGATCCTAGTAGTAGTAGTAATATTAATAGTAAATAGTATTATAACTAACTGCACAACCTCTATCTATGAGCCAATGAATATATAATATATGTGAATTATGCTACCAATATTAGCCCAGTAAGAACGAAACAGAACATTATCGCCCCTGGAACTTTATCGCCCCTATAAATTGCATTTTTGTTGGGAACTTATCGCCCCCCAGTTCTAAGGCAGTTCTGGGTCTTTATTGCCCCCGAGTCTTTATCGCCTATCGTCGTTTATCGCCTCTGTAATTATTATACAGGATACTTTTCCCCAACTTTCCCATACTTCCTCTAAGTCGCATATTTTACTGTAGTTATAGTTTACATTTATATTTATACTCAATTAGTTTCAGTTAGAGGAGGCCTACAATTAGAAATTATATTATTCATAATTTCATATTCAATTCATAGACTAAGCAGCAGCTTGATTTAGTGTTAACAATCTGGGCATTCATTCTGGAGGCTCTTGGTTCGATCCCTTGATGACGCATTTTTTTTTACTGTTTTGGTATGGGACTTTAAATCTTCCCTACCCAGGTAGGCAAGCTCTACCCAGGTTTTCATCCCTTTCTGGTCGATAAATGATGAAATGATCCTTTGTACAATTGTACATATTATTAAAATTTTACCTATGCCAGTATACGGTACATGTAGTTTAATTAGTTAATTAATTAGTTTTAGAATCAACATAAAATTGTGAACATTAATATTATAATTAATAACAATTAATTCACAGCAATTCACAGTTTGTGAATATTGTAATTACCAAAACCGCCAGGGCACAATCTTGGTTTATCGTAAAAAATAGCAGAATACCGGTAGAAAATAAAACACATACAAATCTGATTTTATTTATAATGTTTTGTTATTTAACCAGCAGACCCGACAACATAATCGAAAATAAAATAGCGCAACATTGTTGTATACCGATATTGAGATGTAATTTTATCCAAAATGATCAGTTTATACTCTCTCGTGATGAACAGTGGGTGATTGTAGGCTTCCAGTTGTATCGATAACATCACTGCAACCAACCGTCAGACTGTCTGACTGTAGTGTCATCAGAGTCTTCTTCCGCATATGCAATATCACGCTGCCCCAGTCACAGGTCTCATTCCTCCAATAATTCATAATTAGGTACCGGTAGATTATATATCAAACCATTATCACTGTCAGATTCTCTATCGGAATCGGAACCAGCAATTTCGGAATCACCATTCTCTCTCGCTGAAATCATCGTCGGTGTCGTCATCATCATCCTCGATCTCGTAGCCATAGCTCCTTGGCGGATTCCGCTAGTATCGGTACAAACTTGAAACTTTCTGACTTTACATCAAGTGCGCAGCTAAGACAGTATGCACTGCGTAAGGCACTATATTGAGTTGTACTGCTGTAGCAGTGCCGTAATTCAGCATTTTCAAATTTATGTTGCTAGGGCAGACTGGTCTGGTAGGCCTAGGCCTACTACAATATAAAATTATATTTTTTTTTACTTATTAACTGCTCCAGTTGCCTATAAAACACACCAGTTTGTGTTCCAACGTCATAGGAATGACTAAATATCAGTATAAAACCCATGGACTACCATGTAGTCCATGGAACAGTCCCTGCATGTACTACCCTGTAGTCCATGGTCGGGAAAGGGTTAATGATTTTAAAATACTCTATTTAACATATTTTATAACATATTGTTTTTATTTATAACATTTGTAGGCCTACTTAGGAAAATTAAATGTATGTCATGTGTCTCGTAATTTAACTACAGTATATGGATACAGACTCTTACGACACTAATAAACTATACCAATACCAACGCTACTCCCATTCAAAATTCATATTTGTCACTGTGAGGCGATAAAGACCCCGCGGCAATAAAGAACCGGAGGCGATAAAGGCGCAAGGGGCGATAAGGGCCAGGGGCGATAAGGCCCTACAATCAGTAAGAATGCTTAACCCCAAATATCCAATAGGATGTCGTTCTCTTGTACCCAGCTTCCATTAATGGTTGAATAATACAACAGTATTGCCTGGTAGAAGGGGATAATTGGTGTTGCAAACTTTTGCTATATGGGTTAGATGAACGGAATGAATTCCATGCAACCGAATACAGAAATTTCAAATAAAGTATCAATAATATCCCTCTTGTTGTTGGTAATGTATTAGAATATCATAATACAATAATTAAAAACTAAGAATAATAAATTTAAATTGTAATATTTGTCGAAATGTTTTAAGGATTTAAATTATATACAAGCATATATTACCGGCACATTCTATACCATCGCCAGTATAGCCATATTTGCATTCACACATGAATCCACCAATCCTATTTTTGCAGCTTGCCTTAGTATGGCAATTATGAGCATCAGTTGAACATTCATTTATATCTAAAGGATAAAGAATATTATTAATTTTAGATAGTTATGAAATGGTAATTTATCCTATCAAATATTATAAATAGAATGTGCAGTACATCTATATATAACCACCTTTATAATACTGCTATACTGTAAGCTAAATTATCAATTGTGGAAAAGTATAATATTATTAAATAAAGATGTTATGAAGTCTGTAAAAGTCTGTATCTCTATATATAAGTCCGATTGTATATCTTCACCGTCGGTAGGGCGATGTTCGATATACATAATAAAGAGGGGGTGGCTGCATTGGAGGGGCGCTTTGTATCTGCGAGTACCATCCATAGTCACAACACGCGGTTCGCCTCTAGGGGAAATTTCTGGGTACCTTCTGTTAGGAATCAGGTTGCCCGAAGATCATTTAAATATCCAGGAACAAAACTATGGAATGAATTATCTGAAGAAATACGAAATATAAAGTCAAAAATTACTTTCTCTAAACGATTAAAATCTTATCTGAGTCTGATATGGGGTCTGATTGAATAGTGGCAATATGTATCAGGGATTGCAATGCTCTCGATTTCATCCCAAGAAATTATAAAGGCATTTTATGAGTCCGGCTCCGGCTCCGGGTCCGGCTCTGGCTAATCCAGCTCATCTGTGTCGTGCGGCGCCAATGTGAACACTAATAACTACTTGCTGGTTGCGCATTGTTGATGCAGTATCTACGGTAAACGTTTTCATTAATTAATTAATGTGTATTGTATCTTACGCAGTGCATTAATTATGCTGATTGCCGTGGTGCCCTACACTAGCTATGCTATGGGGCCCATGTCAATCATAATGCAATCTATGGAAATAAATAAATTGAATTGAATTGAATTGCCGCCCTGGTGAATTATTTTCTGTACAAGTACCGTCATCATTATTAGGTTCTGTATTACTTATCTATTACTTGTTTATGTACAGTATTACTGTACTAGTATTATTATTATGGTAGCGTTATAGCCCCCCCCCCCCCCCCCCCTCCCTCTTTCGGTTCACACCAGTCATGGTTCTGTCATCCGGTTCCACATGATGGCACTGAACCAACTTTTTATAAAAGAAAAATTCCCAGCTAAACTGATTTCATTTTTTGGGGCATTTCAATGCTCTGATTCAAAAAATGATATTTTCAAAATCTTTTGTTTTTTTTATTTTCTTATTAGATATAATTTTCAATATAAAATCAACAATAAAAAATACTGAGATAATAATACAAAGACGATGCGAAATTCAAATTTCTAAGGCAGATTTTTATACACTGGTGGGTAGAACAGAAGTACTGTAAAGTTCGATCCACTGTTCTGCTTGTTATTTGGTAGCAGCACCAATCTAAAACTGCCAGCCCATCTCCAAATCCAAACCCCCACCAGGATAGGAGCAACAGGCAGCCACCCCGGAGGCAGAGGGAATTGGACCCGAGGAGTGCGAACTGCAGCCGCCAGCAAACACCCCCCAGCACTCACGAGAGACACCTCACGAGAGCCCCACCTCGACACGAGTTTCTCAGCAAGGTGGAGTATAAGAATCTGGGCCTCGTACATCAGACACCATCGGTGGTGCCAACAAGAGTGCGGAAAGTCATCCTCCGGTCCTTGCAGACTGTTCGATAGTGTAGCTTCTTTAGTCAGCAGCGCTGCATGATGATCGACTCAGTGGATCGGTTGGCCTGGGCCAAAAAAAACTCGTTTATTATCACGATATCGAACGACGCCACTCTCTGGTTAGCCCAGACTCCCCGTGCAACCAAATCCATTCGCAGTCCTCCTACATCCCGACCTTCTCTGTCCAGATAACCCCGGGACAGGGTTACCTCCCGCTCAATGATCGATGCCCTGAATGCAGAAGCCATTAAGTCACTGAATACATCGTGCACCTCAGTAGTGCCACCAAAACCTGCCTCACATTTCTCTGTATAGGCTGCGTCATGTGCGATGTGGCTATTGCTGAGGACGTCCCGCAAACTGGCATTGTGGTCGGCTACTTGAAGGGGTTGCGTTGCCTGGATCGCATTATCGGGTAACCGAGGTCCCCTCTAACCGAAGCCTGAAGACTTAGTGGTTCGCCATTTTTGGCGCACCAAAATTAGGGCGTGGCACTTCAAATTTTGAAAAATACGAGATTCGGAAAATAAACCAAAATTGAAATTTTAACGCATTTATATAGGTTTTCTAGACCGCTGAATCGATTAAAGTAATATAGAAGCCTGAAGACTTAGAGGTTAGCCAATTTTTTGAAATCAAAACTTTAGTGTTTTTTCCGAATAACGCCCTAATTTTGGTGCACCGAAAATTACGTACACCAAGAATTTGAGGCTTCTATATTACTTTCAATCGATTCAGCGCTCCAGAAAACCTATAAAAATGCTTTGAAATCAAAACTTTAGTGTGTTTTCCGAATCTCGTATTTTTTAAAATTTGAAGTGCCACGCACTAATTTTGGTGCACCAAAAATGGCGAACCACTAAGTCTTCAGGCTTCTATATTACTTTCAATCGATTCAGCGCTCCAGAAAACCTATAAAAATGCTTTGAAATCAAAACTTTAGTGTGTTTTCCGAATCTCATATTTTTTAAAATTTGAAGTGCCACGCACTAATTTTGGTGCACGAAAAATGGCGAACCACTAACTCTTCAGGCTTCTATATTATTTTCATTCGATTCAGCGCTCCAGAAAACCACTAAAAATGCTTCGAAATCAAAACTTTAGTAAATTTTCCGAATAAAGTAATTTTGAAATTTTTAAGTGCCACGCCCTAATTTTGGTGCTCCAAAAATGACGTACCATTACACTTACATACTTGTATAGACCATTTGAGTGATCCAAACCAATAAAAATAAATAAAAATAGCCCAAACATAAATAATTACTAAATCACGAATGACTTTGTAAAATTCAAAAATTTCAAAAAATTTGGTGCTGGAGACCAAATTTTGAGGTGGCACCACATCGAAAAGTAGAAATCAAATTGCAACGTCGTTTTTTGCAAAAGATGCGGCATTAAATTTGGCTAATTCTCAATAATAATTGGGCCGGTACGTAATGTGGTTGCATAGTTACAGCAACTAAAAACTAGGAAGGGGCGGGTGAAAATCAACTTCTCTTACTCATATTGCACTGATATTAGTAACATTCGAACAGCAATACTACTACTACTAGGATCGGAAAGAGGGTGTCTAGAATAAAATATAAGTAAATCAATGTAATAATTAATTAATTGATTTAAATTAGAATGATAGCATCAAAATTGTTTTCATATTTAAATTTATTACAAGAGTAACTTACCATTGCATGCTATACCATCGCCAGAATAGCCAGAATGACATTCACAAATGAATCCACCAATAGTATTTGTGCAGCTTGCCTTAGAATCGCAATTATGAGCATCAGTTGAACATTCATTAATATCTGAATGATAAAATATCTTAATTTTATACAATTAATTATTAAATATTTACAGATTAAAATAATTAACCAGTACTTCCAGTGCTTCTCGAAAATTGACTTCATTTTCCATTAAGCCTATTCGTCTATGTACATTTATTAAGCTAAGTATTTTGTTTTAAAAGATATTTATTTATAGCACAGTATTATGCATTTCCATTTTCAAATATATGCATATCAAAGACATGTTTATGATAATATGCGCATATGTTGTTATGGTAACTGACGGTAACTAACGGATTGCGCGACTAGGGTATTCAGGTAGACAGATGTGATCATTGATACAAATTAGTTCGCTACACTCTAATCTACTCCCACAACTGGCTAATAATGACAATGTGATGCAATACCCTTAACCAATATCTCTAACACCAGCCTTTCCAGATTCAGAGGCTCTGATTGGTGCAGTCTTTGGATCAGATGATTATGTCCAACTGTCAAACTCTGGCCTTCCTTCCCTGTGGTTATATGGATACACCAAGGACTACTATACTACAGGACTGGCACACCCCTTCATCTGACTTCGCTAGTGAAGTCCATTGGTTTGATATTGCTTTATACTGTTATAATAGACATTGTTATCAAATAATTTTCATTAAATAGAGTACACAATCGTAATTATTTGTAACATAATATATTTTAGTGTCAAGAAATAAAGGACGAACGCAGTGAGGCTTGTAACAAAGGAGATGAGTGTTGTGTACTATCTATTAATTATAGTCTTGTACGACCATGTTTAGTACATTGTGCAACATAAACACGATATGAACAGTATCCCTAACGGATACGGGAATGTTGTGACACAGATGATAATGGATTCAACTTGTGGTATATTGTCTATACAATATACATACATGAACCTCTCTCTAATTCTTTATCTCTGGTCATTTACTATCCTAACAGTTCTCAAGCCAGGTCCCCTCAGAGTGAAAACACATCAATGAACCCGATACGGGCTCTTCATTAATAAATTGATTAAGTAACAGTCCCGAATATTAAACATAAACCAGAAAATTAAACGAGTGACTCCCCTGTAGACTCCTCTGTATATCACAGTTTAAAGAATTTCTCCGGGCTCGGACTCAACGTGTGACCCCCCTTTAGAGAAATATCTCCGTTTTTATGAGTCTCTCCAGGCACGGGCTCAATGTGTGTGACCCCCCTGTACAGAAATATCTAGAGAAATAAGTTCACAGTAGTATGATATGATACGATACGATATCATATTTTGGCCTGGTATATAATAATATTTATTTATTTTGTCCCCTTCCCGTTATTTGGAGGAATTTAGTTTGTGCGGCTGTATTGCCAGAATGTGAGTCGCGCTGTTTCTGCCTTTCCATAGATCACTTTTGTACGCCATTTTTTTTTGTACGCTAGGGTACAGCAAGCAGCTATTGTTGGCAGTGGGGAGATACTGTAATAGACTGCAATAAAGTGTACTACTTGAGTTAGTTGTTTGTAGCACCGTATAGTTCCATCTTGTTTGTAGCACCATATAGTTCCATCATGTACGTAGAGCATCCACCCATGCAGCAGACGCCATGGTCTACCATACCAGGTGATCCAGGCAAGTTGTAATCCACCACGAGCTTGGGTAAATATATTATCCTCCTCTAAAATATCACCAGTGATGTCTAACTCTGGGATTACCTTTTCCAGGAATACTGCAACGTATCCAGCTGCCTGAAACTCATCATAACTGACTTCAATATCCACTATCTGTTCAATTTTCCTCAGAATTTCCGTTATTGGAGTAATACAAGATGGAGATACTTTTGGATGTTCAGATGATTTCAAAGAGGATGGGATCTCATCTAATAGAAAAAACTCTAAAGTATAAACTCAAACTTATATTTGGATGACCCAAGATCAATCATGGCATTAACATATTCCTTTGCTTTTGTAAATAGTGATATCATAGTACCAATATTACGTTTCATGACTGCAGATGACAGACCAACGTATTAGATGGCTATTATGAGAGAGGCAATGCGATAACCCCAAGCGGCAACCCAGCTGATCTAATCAACCACCACTGATACAAACACATCCGAGCAAAGTTGCTTCTTTTACAAAAGTGAAACCTGTCCAATATATACGTCGTTATGGAATAAGAAGGGCAATATTAACAGCAATACTACATTAGTTTCACAAAAAGTCAGTATCGCGACCATATCATGCGATTCCCTTTAGCCACATAGAAACAATAGAAACAATATAGAAACAATGGGTTCAGTCAGCTGTAAAAAGCCCCTAATTAAATCTCACTCGTTGAGTAATAACTGAAGTTGGCGTTCCTCAATGGGAGTAATTTCTCGTGGAGTGGGGGGTTGCGGTGGAACTCACAATAAGGTAAGTCCAGGGAAGTAGAACGGAGGTTGTGTTGGTTGCAAGGAACTGCCACAAGTAACTTTCTTGTGCGGAATTCAGTTCAATCAGAAAGCTGATATATAAGTATATATATAGCTGATATGTGGTATATAAGTACCGGTAGATTGATTACAGCACAATCACAGTACTATAGGCAATGATGGTCAAAAACAGTCCGACATCCACAGTAGTTAATAGCCAACTAAAACACAACTAATATTGACCAACTGTTGGATTATTTCACTGTTTAAGTATAAATCTACAGTACCATGTAAAAACTTTGTAAATCCGATGTATTTTGCCTTGATTTGTAGTAGTTGTAATATGCCTACTTCCTATTAGTAGTTATAAGTTCACTGGTGATTCTATTGGCGCAGTGGTCAGATAGGTTAAGGCGTTGGATACATTCTAGGTAGGTCAGGGGTTCGAATCTCAGTCGGGAAATTTGTATTTTGGGCTATTAAATTTTCGGTTTGATTACATTAGGTAAGCCAATGAGGTGGGTACAACACATGGAACGATGGGTTGGGCCAATCATAGGGCATTTAATAACTTATTGCTCCAATGTACAGCCATGGAATGTTGTCGAATGTTCTAGTTAATTCCATGCCTAGGATTTGCTATATAAAGGGCGATTTGTCCTTCGGCTATCACTTAGTCTTGCAATATCACTGTTCACTAGCTTTGTAAATGTCATTTAGATTACTTTATCACCTTGACTTCCACGTTGTGCCAGACTCAGAGCAGCAACAACGTATACGCACCTTTGTGATGCACTCGCGCTTGACAACAGCCCAGAAAATTGGCTCAGACTTCTTGAATTCCCTTTTGCACTTCGAGTTCCTTCACAAGGCCATCGCCTGAGGAGAGGTCCTAAGGCAAGAGGACAACCTATAAAATCACTTACCACTAAAGTTAAGGAACAAATTGCGGAGTTCGAGGACCTAGCTAAATATACAGAGCCATTCACCCTTCCACACCAGAGCCAGCCAACAGGGCATTCGGAACGTAAATTGAAGCCGACCGATCCTGACAGCCAACTAGGAAAGTTAATATCAGCAAAGATCGAAGAGGGTAATGTTAAGGTGGCAGCTCGCTTAGCCACTTCCACAACCACGATTGCACCTCCGACTGAGGAAACCCTAAAGTCTCTCCACCCAACCCGCCCAGCTGAGGACCTTGAGGGAGTACCCTCGATTGAGGAAGCAGAAGTACCCCTACTTGAACTCTCATATCCACAAATCTTGAAGTCAATTAGGTTCTTCCCAAATGGATCTGCAGCAGGACCTGATAACTTCGGGCCTCAGTTCTTCAAGAATATGGTATCTTCACCAGCAGGTGATGGTGCCTTGAGTTGTCTCAAATCCACTACTGCAGTAGCCAACCTAATGATTAAAGGCATAGTGCACGAGGTAGTTCTCCCATTCCTTTACGGCGCTCGGCTTTGTGCCTTCACAAAGCCATTAAGGGGCATCTGGCCGATTGCAGTAGGTTGCACCTTACGCCGTCTCACAGCCAAGACAGGCTGTCATTCAGCCGCCCAAGAATCCGGAATTAAACTAGGTCCCCACCAGCTTGGATTCGAGACACCACGAGGTGCCGAGGCAGCGGTCCATGCTTCAAGGCAATTTTTGAGCGAGTCCACCTACGAGGTGATCATGGTGAAGATAGACTTCTCTAACGTCTTTAACAGCATTCATAGAGGGCCTGTGCTGGGGTCGGTACTTAATGACCTCCCATCTCTATACAACCTTGCATACCAGTCGTATTCCAAACCAACTCACCTATTCTATAGAGGCTCTATAATCCTGTCAGATGGTGCAGCAGGGTGATCCCCTTGCATCCCTTTTCATTAGCAGCGATACAATAGAGCTGGTTGACAGTCTTGAATTTCCACTGAATGTCTGGTTTCTCGATGACGGATCATTGGGAGGGGCAGTTGAGGAGGTCAGAGCCGACTTGAGGTCAGAGAGCCGACGTCAGAGGGTGCCAAGTTGGGCCTAGTGATCAAGGCATCAAAGTGTGAAATGATATTCGGTAAGCACTTCCCCGACAGTCTCAAGGATGCAACTTCTAGCTTATACGAATCCATCACCCCAGGCATTAAGGTTCAGGAGCTTTCGGAATCGTCACTACTCAGTGCACCACTCAGTGATTCGTCCCTAGAGACTGCGCTACAGACCAAGATATCTGAACTCGGTAGACTATAAGAGGGTCTTCAGCTTCTGAGTGCACACGTTACCCTCTATCTGCTTAGGCACTGCTTTGCAATCCCTAAGTTTATGTACCTCCTACGCTGTGCACCAGCCTTTAGATCACACCAGCTGGATGATCTTGACCGAGCCATCCAGCAAGCACTTGAAGTAGCAATCAATACAAAACTCAACAAGGATGCTTGGATCCAATCAGCTCTTCCCATTTCTATGGGGGGCCTGGGAGTCCGGAGTACGAGTCACGTCGCTATACCTGCCTTCTTGGCTTCTGTCTACGGATGCAGTCCCCTACTCCATTCTCTCTTGCCCGCCAGTTTGATTAGCAATGAAGATCCACTCCTCTGCATTGCGATTGACAACCTTCCCAACGACTTCATACCACCTACCAACCGTGCCATTCAGAGGAACTGGGACACACCACTTTGCATAGAATGCCATGATGACCTCATCAATCGAACATCAACTCCAAATGATAGGGCACGACTGCTAGCGATGAGAGCGGATCATTCTGGCGACTGGCTGCAGGCACTCCCAGTATCAGCACTAGGACTTAGGCTCAACGACGATGAGCTACGCATAGGAGTCGCCCTCCGCCTCGGTAGCCCCATATGTGAAGAGCATTCCTATAGAGGTTGCGGGGTGTTGGTGGACAGGAACGGAACCCACGGCCTCAGCTGTCTCCATAATTATGGAAAATACACCCGTCACACTGAGGCCAATGACATAATACACCGAGCCCTCTCATCAGCAGGTGTTTCCTCCACACTAGAGCCCCGCGGCCTAGCCATAGATGGCAAGAAACCAGATGGAGTGACATTGGGCCCCTGGTCTTCAGGCCACCCACTATTGTGAGACTACACCTGTCGTGATACGTTGGCCCAAACGTATCTACCAGCCACATCCCAGGAAGCTGGAACAGCAGCAACCATCGCCGAATCAACCAAAGGCACCAAGTATGCAGCCCTGCAACACGACTATATATTCCGTACCATTGTGACAGAAACCCTGGGACTGGTAGGAGTCAAAGGCACTGAAACACTTCGCGAAATAGGGTGCAGGATCAGCAATCGGACAGCTGAACCCCGTTCCACTCCATACCTGTTTCAACTCCTTTCAATAGCCACCATCCGAGGGAATGCAGTAGCAGTTCTTGGCACCCTCCCCAGTCAAGCTAGCTTGGACGAGGTCTTCCTTATCTGAAACCTCCTTCACTTTGTCACCACTCCGTCTATCCTTCCTTACCACCACCTAGTCTCTTAATCTCTATTCTTGTCCCCACCGAGCCAATCAGTCAGTCTCTGGTCGCCATTCTCATTGTAATTCTTCTGCGCAATCGTTTATTTATTCTACCCCTTGGTAGAATTATTATATGTTCTGTTTACACTTAATACTATAATAATATTAATAATTAATAACCTTGACTTAACTTAACTTTAGTTTAGTTCTTTGTTATTTGTAAAGTTTAAGTTGATAAGTTACGTTAATATACTGCAAACTCTGGAACATGTAGTTTTAACATATCCACCTTTGGGACAGCCAAACATTTGGGAAATGGCTGCCTAAACCTTTAGGACTCAGCAACGCAGGGAAAAGATGTCCATGACACATTAAACGCCCACATTATCTTCGCCCGCACCCATTCGAAGTATGACCTCTTGCCATACAGCGCCCACTTCAGATGAAGGTAAGACTTTGTTTGATGAACTTGCCCGCCATAAGACCTTAGATCAGGGTAAAGCGTGACGCCGTCCTGGGACGCCGTAAAATTTAGGATTAAATATCTCAGATTCAGACAGGAACAACCCTGGATCAACCCCTACAGGTGTGAGCTGTTGCTGTTCGTCAGTACGCGCAAGTACACTTAGGTGCGAATAGCACACGCTCTATAATTTGCTGATTTGCAGTACTGACAGTATGGTACTGGTTCATTTTGTAGCCTTTATAGTTTGCCCGCTCTGTCTAAATCCAAAATATTTGATCAGGCAAGAGGCAGCTTTCTGCTACCGGCACATGTTTGGCCTAGGGAGGTTACTAACATCATACCACACCCTTACCACGTACTGATAGGTATTTACTGCTAACCACCGCAGTAACAAAGTTCTAGAATAAATTTGTATACCAGATCAGCAGCTAAAGTGTGGTAGTAATTAACATATATTCTCTTATCTCACAATCAGAATCTGAGGTATTAGTGCCGATCACGGGTGTAGTTACTAACACCGTGATTGCCCGGTTGAGTTGTGAATAGAGGAGGAGAGAGCCCTTTTGACGTCAGTTTGTAAGTATTGAGCCTACAGCGTGCGACTAGCATATTCGAGTAGCTAGCGCCCGGTATTGTATTTTGATTAAAATTCTTAAAACCTAGTATAACGGCAATACACCAAAATTGTTTTATTCGTAACACACACACACACACACACACACACAAACACACACGCGTCTTGAGATCCACTAGATACTGACTATGATAGGTTACTTTTCTGTAGGATTTATTCTTTAGTTCTACTATTCTGTAGTTTTGTAATTTGAGGAGATATTTAAGATTTAGTTTACGGCACATAAGAGGTATTTTTGGGGCACCCTTTTGACTGCTACTTTCCTGTCGGCAGTATTGTTACGCTAGTCTATTGATCCACTATCTCGTATATAAACCTTATAAATCACACCGTGGCAAGTTTACAGTAGTTAGGTCCATTAGCGATAGTTAGGATTCGCTGTGCGGGGATTGTTTTCCCGTGAGTTTGGTCTGTATCTGTAGACTGTACATCTGCCTCACCGGTTAGAGGCCGGGTAACCTGTTTTGTCTAGTTCGCCCGGGCATTTGACTTGCCCACGTATTAGGATACACATCAGGCTCCGTTCCTCGCCAGTAGTATTTTGTGTACTTAGTATCTGTTTATTTAAACACCCTGGACTGGGATTTATTGTCAGATACTTTACGAGCCCATATACACTGCTGGATTCTACAGTAAGGTACATCGTTACTAGGATCCGGTAGGCGGTATACTACTGGACTTTTCACCAACAGATATAAATAGATATACACATACATACATATATATACATATATACATGTGGCAGTCTGGCAGATGGTGATCTACCAATGGCTGGTCAGGAGTAGAGTTTTCTCATGTCCACTCTGAGTGCACTTCACTGCGACCTGCACCTGGCAGCAGGGGTATAGGACATGACCCAGTAGATGAGCTGCACAGCCCATGGTGGTTCATGTGCGTCAGAGTAGGTATGGGTGATGGGCCTCATATCTGACTCCACTGTGACACCCACCCTGTGGAATGGCAAACCAGGGTGTGGAATTTGCACCAAGAGCTGACTCGGCAAAAAGCACCCTACAACCCCCACTATGGATTACATTAGAAATGCAGAAGTCCGACCACTAGAGGCCAGTGGAATTACTGGACACAATTGGCCTCACAGGTGTCAGTTATCTCCTGACCAGCTGTCTGTCTAACCTCCTATAGGTTTCTGTCCAACAATTCTGTGAGACCCTTTCCTGGTGACCTTTCTGGCCAAAACACTGGGTCACCAGGGAGGCCAGGGAGGCATTCTTAACATTCCTGAGAGACTTTAATGTAAGTTTGCATCAATCACCTACATCGCCCTGGGTCTATAGCAATAGTGTTAACCGAAATTCCGTCCATCATCAGGATTTTATCTCTGGAAATGGATTGTTTTCGGCTGGAACCCAGCCGATTTCTAGAAGCGAACTGGAAAGCTATGGACTCTTAGTGGATCCAGTGGTCACAAGTCCCAGATAGACCATATTTTGTTTCATAGGAAATACAAGAGCTTTATACAAGACTGTAATGAATTTACACTTCGAACCTTTTCCAGGTCCATCACCTTCTTATTGTGACCAAGGTAAGATTTAGTCTGCATGCTATCAAAACAACGAAATCTGCCTTGTCATGGCATGACTGGTCCTCTCTGTTGCAACAGCCAAGTGTGAGATCCAGCTTCACACTACAGCTGAGCAACAGGTATGAGGCTCTTGCCTCTGAGGCGGCAGATCACTGCGAGGGCTATACTTCCTTCACAGAAGCAGTTAAGTTAGCAGCTGCAGAAACAGTTCCTGTATACCCTCGAAACAGGAAAAGGGCCCCCTGGACTGACCACAAAATTCAGAAGTGCCGAAATGACCTCTATAAGGCGCAGAAAGAGTCCTGACTCAAACAAATTACAGCAGACAATAATGCAGTTAAGGCTGCATCTAGGTCCAGGATTTGGAATTCACTGAGAATTAATCGGAAACTTGAGGACACCAAATCTCTGGATGGCACATTCACAAGAATGCTACGCCGGGTTCATTGTGTCAAGTTCAATGCACACATCTCCAACCAGACACTATATAACATTGGAGGTGTCTCATTGGTTCCCCCAAGCTTGACACTAGAACAAAATCGCCTCCGCTTTGCAGGACATTGCTTTCGCCATGAGGACCAGCCAGTGCATAATCTTGTACTTTGGCAGCCTCATGGAGTGAATAAGCATGGTGGACAGCCCATGACTTTCTTGAGACGCATCTTAAAGGACACTGGCCTTGAAGATGCGGATGATCTAGCAAATGTCATGGGTGATAGAAAGTTGTGACGGTGCAATTTTGTCGATAAGCCGGCACAGCATTCTTAAAAATGCAGCTGCAATGCAGCATGCGGATCCTAGTAGTAGTAGTAGTAGCATCTAGGTCCCTGAACAGGCAGTACTCTGTAATCTACAGGAGCTAATAAACCAATAGGATGCAGTCCAACAAGATGGTTTTTTGGGGGATTATTGGCTCTCCTGTTTATGGATGATACAGTAATTCTTTCAACAACTCGATATTTATAAGTGTAATTAAATTAAAACGGTTGGTATAATTTTGTAGAATTTCAGGGATGGTAGTAAATGAAATGAAAATAAAAGAAAATTTTCTTGTAATAATTGGGGATAACTCAGATAGATTACCGTTTCAGATGGATAATTTTACTATTCGTGCATGTTAATCTTATGTATATTTAGGGTCTATACTTACAGCAGATGGTAGAATTTCAACAGTATTAAGGGGGGGGGGGGGGATACACCCCCCTATGGACCTTTTTTGCAAATGGCTATAATTTTTGCTTGTGTGTAGTTTTGTATATTTTATACCTTTCGGGGGATTAAAATATGGCCAAAGATTGGGTTCAAAAAAAAAAATTTAAAATTTTCGTCGCCCTCTAGCGGCCACCAGCGAAATTGTTAATTTCATTAAAAACACTACTAGTCTCACAATTTTGGGTGAAAATTTTCGAAACTTGGTTTTTCTGAATCAGCATCCTCGGCTCCACAAAACGTATCGGTTACATTTTTTATTTTGGTGTTAAATATTTTTTAAATATATTAACTATTAATTATTACTTATTAGATATTAACTAATTTCAAGAAATTAATATGGCACAATTCAAAATTCTAACCGATAACTTTTGATCAAAACCCGAAAAGAAATCAAACAAAAAAAAAATTTCGAAAATTGGTTGAGAAATGGCCGAGTAGTAGTATTTTGAATGTGAAAAATACAATTCCGAGATAAACGCATTTAAAGTTTAAGAACAATATATTTCAAATGTTCCCGCTATTTTCAGTACTTGTATCTCCTTTTCTTTTCCCATTTGTTATCCCCTATCCATATTTTGTGATTTTTCAATGGATTTCATGAAATTTGGTTCAAAAAAACCCCTACCCACTTTTAACAACCTGTTAAAATAATTTTAGAGTGCTTGCCACTTCTTCGCACACTTCGCGCAGCACGTGAACAAATTTCATTTTCTGATCTTTTTGAAAAAATTTTAAATTAAAAATAATTTTGGTTACATGTTTTTTTGAAAATTTTGCAAAATTTTTTTAAAAATAGTTCATGAACATTATTAACTGTTTCAAAGTGTTAAAAGTTGTATAAAAAGCCGAATAACATTGAGCTGCCTAACTATAGTAAGAATCGCTATGATATTATTAATATTTTACATTTTTTTTAATAATCGCTTATTATAACCGCTATTAATAAAATCTTTTTTGCTACCCGATTCACCTTCACATATATCGCGATAACTTTTTTTTGGAAATAGATATTGAGACACCGTATTTTTTGTTAAAATCTCTGGAAAATTCTGCATCTCATAGGCCTAATAACTCAAAATCGACCTCCGGTGACATAAGGTCCCTTTTCTCGTGGCCAGCCACAAATAGGAACTACACACATGAATCGATGATAAAATTGAAAATTAATTATCTAAAGGGATTAATGTTATAATATTGTAAAGTAAGGCCACACTGAAAAAAAAAAACACCGAGACATGGAAAATTTCGAGTGTAAAAATAACGCGAGTAAATATACCGAGTGTTGAAAATATCGAAAATATATGAAAATATCGATAATATCGCGAGTTCAAAAGAAATATCACATCGAGAGCAAAAATATCGAGAAAAAAAAACACCGACGAGAGTAAAAAAAAAAAGAAAAAAAAAATATCGAGAGTAAAAACATCGAGAGTAAAAATATCGAGAGTAAAAAATATCGTGAGTAAAAATATTGAGAGTAAAAATATCGAGAGTAAGAAAATATCGAGACTAAAATAGGAACATGCTAAATTAAATGCTAAAATAAATAGATTAAACGTTTGCTAGGGTTGCGAGAGATGGGGCAGATGAACAGACCAAGATATGGAATGTAATGTTTGGCGTATTAATGTGATCGCATACTATTTCGTCATTTAGTAATAAACAGTCATGGAATAATGAGACAACCTTAAGAAACATTCAAAATTATATAAAAATTTCCACATAATTTTATAATAAGCCTTTACACAGAACATTAAGCTTTACGCAGCACGTGAAACCTTCGCGCAGCACGTGAGACATTTGCGCAACTGGTGAAGGATTCACGTAGCACTTAAATTCTTCACAAAGCACGTTAATTAATCGAGCACCTCGGAAAGCTTTTTATTTTAATCAGAATGAGAAGCCTTCACGCGGCACATGAAAAGTTCATGCAGCACATGAAGACTTCGAGATGTGAATTATTCTCAGAGTCTGCGGAATTAAAAAAAAATAAGTTTATGGTTGTTTCCCCAAATTATTATTACTAGCTAGCTCTTGTTCTATGATGGTTCACAATTGTTATTACTAGTAGACATCAAGTCCATTAGACATTGTTCAATATGTAATACAAAACTCACAAGTGTCTATTAAATATATATTAATTAAAATTTGACGACATGTTGACAGACAGACAGACATACAAACAGACAGACAGACAGACAAACTGAGAGACAGACTGAGATACAGACAAAGTGATTAGATAATTCCAAATATGAAAACAGACATCGACATTAAGAAAGATCCTAACAGCAAACATTTCAGATTGCTTATTTTATGCCCTTTTCAATATTTCAGACAGACATACAGACGGAAAACCAGACATTACTCGAGAAGTAAAAGAGATCTCGCTAAGCCGTTTCCAGATTTGAAATCCGCATTAAATTCTACTCTAGGTGAAATAAAAAAAAACAAAAATTTTTACCTGAGGGGGGGGGGGGGGGTGTACCCGCCCTTAATAGACTAGTTAGGATATTACTTTCTGTACGTACACAAACCCCAATAGATACTCAATGTTAAATAATTTAGTGTTCTCGAATATGTGTAACATAACTAACTAGTGAGCTGCTTAACAATATAAACCTTAGTTGGGTATTGAGTTCCTTTTTGGAGTACGCCTTGCACACATTAAATTAACACACACAATTTTGCTTAAATTGCTTGCAAACCTACGCAAATCTACGTCGTTGCTCTTTGAACACAGGTAATAAAATTTTAGAAAATTCCAACAAAAATATTATATTTTACTTCTTTCGCCGGGAAAATGTAAAATCAATGCAATAATACTATGGGTTACTTTTTTCCCGACAAAAAAAAAGCGACACTTTTTCTCCAGATTTTGGGGTATATTCGAGCGAATAAATAACAATATTTAAAATTATACTTTTTAATTATAAAATATTATATATTATATAACTTAAGTTATGATTTCTCCAGCTATTATGAGACCTCTAGCTTTAGTTGCTATGTATGTATATTATTGCAATCAATTTACCTATTTGTTCAAACACTTCCACTTCACGGATGTTGAAACTATGTGTAAAATTTGTATTCAATATAACGACATATCTTCCAAATAATCCGAAACCTGCTTCGTCTATGCATGTTACATTGGTAATGTCATCCCAAGACTTTGTCATCCCACAAAGTTGATCGCTGTTACTACCAAGACCGGACAAATCTTCCAAATCAGTGCCAGAACCCACTACGAATACCTAATCATAAATTAATTTCAATATTAAGTTGTATTATAGCATCTAAGTATATATGTGTAATTATATGTAATATATGTAAGATATTAGTTTATTAATTATTTACTATTTATACTGTAATTACGTTTTATAATAAATTGTTCTGTACATCTTTATCGTTGAGTCGGACATTGTCACGCTCTCGGTAAAGTTGTACATGTACATAGTGTAATTACGTTTTATATTGGTTTTAGGTTAGCGTATTGTAATATTGTATTTGTAACCAAGTAACATAAAGGACCCCCTTGGAAATAAGCTGCAAAGCTTTAGGGGTAATCCTATATGTTATGTTGGACAATACCTTTATACTGGTACATTGTTTGGTGTATTTGTTATTGTTTTTTACATAATGTATAAATGAATCTATCTATCTATATCAACATGTAATTCGAAATTGAGCATTTTGAAGCGTTGTTTGAAATTCCGGATGCGGAGGCAAACCTTTTGGAGATTTGGATTTCTCTACCGCCTCCAATATACCTATTTTGGATGAAGAATCTATTACGGTCTGCTGGAGGTTGACGCTCGCTTTGCTGGACAGCTTAGAGTCCAATAAAGGGGCCATGGGAAAGTCACTAAATAAAGCTCCTCAAAAATCCTTACTGATAAACATTTTTTTTCTAATTAGAAATTGTATTATTACAAAATCCCCATCGATTGATCTATTAACAAACTTTATGTGTAATTTTCAAAAGGTGAAATAGCTATATGTCTGACAATTTCAGAGGAATATCAGTGATGGATGGGGTGTAAACGCTATGCTGACAACCAACAGCTGATAACCAAATGTCGATAACGATAAAATAGGAACCTGTAACCAGTTCTCATGACTATCGTTTATTCTTTTGGATAATAATAACATTCCATTGTAACCTCTTCATTTCCATCATCGATTGAAATATTAACATTAATTAGCGTCAATACTTTGTAGCTTGTCGGCTAATATGTCAGAGTATCTTTCAGTCAGGTTTGTTGAGAAATCCGAAATTTCGTGACTTTTCCTAAAATTTAATGGGCTATCCAACAGCGAAAACGCCATTTTCCGGGCTATGATAGTTTTCGTGTTATGGCTGTTATGGAGTTTCGCTTTCTGGCACCCATCGAGAGTAATTGTCATGCTAGAATTTTCAAAAATTGTTATGGCTGACTAAAATAAATTTATTTGCCGTATATATCTGATTTTTTCGATGCTGATAACGATTATATAACTCAAATATAACACTCGAGAAATTTTTTGGTAATTTTAAATGTGCACGTTTTCGTGCCAGGGGCACAAAAAAAACAAGAAGTGCAAAATGATAATAAAAAATCACCACAAAATCAAACCAATTTCATGACCATATAGGTTTTTTGGGTTGCTGATCATGAAAATGACACTGAAATATATCGTACTGTACATTGTTGATTAGGGTATTTGATTTGTGTCAATGTGCGGCACGAAAAATACAAGTAGCACAAATTTGATATTATCACAAATCATAACCAACTCATCCTGATTGTTAGATATTATGTGTTTTCTTGGACGCTGATCACGAAAATGACACTCAAAAATATCTTATTCTCTATTCAACGTGTTATCCATTATTTTTTGTGCTATTTTTGTACACCAGGATGAAAGGTACAACTAAAAAAAGTGTCAATCTAAAACTGTGTTTGTGTTTGTAATAATTATGAACATATACCGCTTTTCGCCGCAGCTGATCACGATGAAACTAGTTATAAATATTTCTGGTAATGCAAACCCAATTTTGGTGCCATTCTGGTGCCCCATAACAAAATGTAATATTGTATCAAAAATTTCAAACTGTTCAATTATACCTTTCGTTTGGTAAATCGAATTTGGTTAAATAATACGATATTTATAAGTATCAAATTCGTGATGAGCATCCCAGAAAACAAATCCGTAATGTCAAAAAATTATGTTGATTGGGTAATAAATTTTGATTATCAAATTTGTGCTACCTGTATTTTTCGTGCCATACATTGACAGTTATCTATAAATTCCCTAATCAACAAGGTACAATATTTGTCAGTGTCATATTCGTGATCAGCAACGAGAAAACCCATATGGTCATAAAATCAATTTAATTTCGTGGTGATGTTTCATTATCATATTTCCACTACTTTATTTTTTCGTGCCCCAGGGGGAATATTCAAAATTACCAAAAATTTTATATTTGAGTTCTATAATCGTGATCAGCATAGAACAAAAATCGACAATACAATGTAATTGGTCAACAAATTTCTAAGATAGCGCCTTTCTAATGAATTCATTAAAAAGTTTCTATCTCAGGAAATATATATGCATAACTGAGATAGCAAGGCATTTCTAACGAATTCATTAAGAAGGAGCTATCTCAGAAACTGTATAGAGATAGCGGGTCTTAGGATACCATATATAAGTTCTAAGGTAGAGCCTTTTTTTTGGAATGAATTTGTTAAAAAGTAGCTATCTTGGAATTCGTCAATAGTAAAATTTCAATCTCAGATGCTTTAATTATACCAGAAAAGGTATATACTACAGTATGATTCAATAATGATTGCTTGACAGCTGTAATGACACCAGCCATACCCTGAGCGCATGTCTGGAACTACATCAATGCTGCACCATGTGCAAATATTGAGGGCATTGTGAGAATAAGTATGATGCCAGTGACGATGATATGAAGTTTTGTCAGTTAGAGCACATAGCGAACTATAGAGATATGATATCAGGGAGGGTATGCGCAGAGACCCTTGTTGGGGTTTCTTTAACCCAACAAAGAGATCCACCAAGCACTGATTTCCCAAAAGCTGCAATTTACTTATGCAGAAGTGGCAACTGCTGCGAGTTGCTGGAGAGTTGAGGTGACGCAAAGACACATGGATAGGTGGACTTGGGAAAAGAGGTCAGGGTTCAGGAATTTCCTGAGCAGTCACATTCCCCAGAGAATGAAAGAGATAGTTTGGGATACAACGTAGGCTGTACTGGGGCATGGTGGAGGATCATCGGCAAAGAGGTACAGTGCATCGTTTTGTACCACTTAAGTTGTGACGGGATCCTGATTTGGCAAAGGATCCCGACCGGGTAAATCTATTGTCTTGTTTCCTACGTGTAGCCGCGTTTATGATGACTACGAAGGCTGAAGGCAGTACGCCGGTAAAATAAGCAGTAATAAGAGTTATTGGTTTATTGTTGTTAATAATAGCTGATATAAGTACTGGTGGACAGATTACAGCACAATCAACAAACACAGTAATTAATAGTCTACTGAACGTAATTGATATTGACGAACAGATAGATAATATATGGAAATTGAGGGGAAACTTATTACACAGTCCTAACTACTTGGCGACCAACCAATAGATACACGTTATGTTTGCCAACTGTGACCCTCCCATTGGTTGGTTTTCCACACTCCATGTTCCCTTCGCCCTGTGTTAGCCTCTCCCATGAGATGTGTTGTTATACTATCTCCCGGCTAACATTGCTTCACCTGATATTTCTCCCGTATGAAATATTATATTGGATACCTGGGTGATTCGTAAATCACCCTATTCCCCATTCTACTGGTAAGTGGCGTGCACACAGTGTGCCTGAATACACTTTTACATGAAAAAAATTATCCACCGATAATTCGACATTATTTACGATGGATGGGTTGATATGAACTAAAAAAGTACAAAATGAAAATATTTTACCGAGGGTATGCGTTTTTATTTGAATTTTTTAAAATTTTTGAAAAGTTAAAAAAAAAACACTTTTACTCCTAAATTTCACGATATATGGAATATTGATGTATATTATATTAATATTTTACATAAAAAAAATTATCCACCTGAAATTCTGTTTTATTTGCACTCGATGTGTCGGCCTGACCTAATAAAATCAAAAATCAAAATATTTTACCGGGGGTTTCAATTTTTATTTAAATATTTATTTATTAATATTTATTTATTAAAATTTCGGTCATTATCCAGCTTTTTTTCATTCAATAGATGCATACAACACTCTGAATATATTTTCAGAAGCCAACAAATCTTTTAAAATAGCGAAATTATAATCAATTATACAACAATGGCGATATTATATTAATGGCGATTATGGAAAACAGCAGATACTATAAAATGTATTACAAAAGCAAGTACTACCCGTAGATGCTTTACACATCCTATAAATGTCGAGAATTATAAGTTTGGACAGCGAAGGCTAATCGTTTCCCATAATCAGGATGGTCTAGAGATTTTACTTTGAAGTTTTCCCATACGAGTAAAAAATCGTGGTGTACTGACTCACTTGCTTGCTCGCTCCAGCAACCAAGTCCCTTGTTCTTCAGCGAACAAAACTCCTCAATATGATAAAATACAGCATGTATTTTCGGAGTAACTGAAATACCCAACTGCATGTAACAACATTTGAAGTCAGCAATGTAAGTCTTGTATTTTGGATCTATATGGTTTCCATAGCAACTAGTGACAACGTTATTAAAACTCCTCAAAGTGTCTACAAAATTGATCGTGTCTTTCGGGGCTAATGACTCCAGTTTGTCCAAATTTTTTAAAAGATGACGAGAACTGTTTCCAGAAAAGCTACCACCATGGAAAGCTTCACGCTCAACGTGGCACTCTTTAAGCCACTGGTCACATTCTGGCCATTTCTTTTGTAGTGCACAATATATAGTGTTAACGGGGCCAATAAGAAGATGCAGTTCAGGAGGTGGTACCGCTGCATGCAGCGGCATGGATTCGCTTACATAAGCAGTCCCTACCATAAATTACTGGTCAATGTGGAGTCTGACATTTATCAGTAAACCATATAACAGTAAGGTTAGACCACTATAAACTCTTATTCACCAGGCCTGCCGCGGCCAAACAATCACCCCAAAATAGCCGCCAAACTAGCGCGTAAGAAATCACATTCAAACCCAGTCAATAATGGTCTGTTCGGGAGTCTTGCTGACTGGCTCCAGTTACATACATTGGTGGATATTAAAAAAAAGTGTTAATAGCGATATACAAGATAGACATAGAGAACCCATTCAACTTCAAAATAATACAATAAAATCTCTACCATTATGTTTACATTGGTGCAAATTGTATTCAAGATGGTGGTAATACTTAATATTTTATTATAAAACTCAAAAATACTCAACAATTTATGGAAAATAACATTGCATGTGATATGTTGCTTCTTTACACAAATAATGAAATCATATTATGACTAGAATATTTGTAATATATCGCAATATTGTGTAATAAAATTGTAAGGTTGTGAAACCGTGTTTATATTAAAGATTATTATATGGTTTATATACCGACAAAAATCGTATTTCACAAATTTACCTTGAAGTTATATATCTCATGATATTCATAATCTTGTCTGTTATAAATTCTCACGACACCAACAATCTTTTCACTTCCAATGTCGACCCACAACCAATGGGGTGGGTATTCATCTGATTGGAATCCATTACAAACGGGAGGCCTTGGCATCGGGTCGACCGTCTTTATACCATCAACTGCCAAGTTTGCTCTACAGCCACCTCTGGACGAGTCACTACCAGCACTATTGTTCACAATATCCAGCTTTCTTAAATCTACATAATCAATATATTAATATTATTAGTCCGGCAGCAAATAGCACAAATTGTGGTGAACCGTGTTTTTTTATACCCATAAAATGTTTCATCGGTTTTGTACTCATTAGACCCTGCTGAACAATATTTAGGAGGGTGTCGCCCCTACAACCTTGAGCATTTCTCATAAATCGTGTTACCATGGTTACCGGGGTGTTTATCTGCAGCTGCCATGTTTTAAACACACAATGGTTACAGGATTTACCCCAAACCTGACTAAACCAATGATTGCGAATTCGATGAGCTTATTTTCAAACCACTGTTACCCTGGTAACCGTTGCTAGGGGCAGTAATCTACGGTTCACGCCATAGCAAAAACCAACTTAACCATTATGCGACCTCAGTATCAACATATTCCCTCAGTATATCGCATACTGAACTTGATTCGACAATTCGAGTCACAGTTATTATGACAACCGTTGCTACGGTAACTACTGTAGTATATCAATAGCAACCAGCTACCAAAGCATTCTATGACTATATGATTGTACTGTTTCAACATACCCCCGCTGTATCGTACATAGTGCATAGTGGGTTTATTGAACTTGGTTTCTGGCCACAGTTACCATGACAACTGTTGCTATGTAGACTAGACAATGATTCTAAATATTGTAGATATTCAAAGGTCGCTGATATTGCATGAGGATACTATTGTAGAGGAATTACCTTTAGGTAAGTATTTTAGTTCACAATTTTTATTAATAATAAATTGATACTGTATATCAATTATCAAAGATCATAACATCCGCAAGAACCAGGAACGTCATGGACCGGGGCTACCTATTCCATCCGGTAGCCTACTTGAGACGTTGGGCCGCCCGGCCCTGAAACAGGCGAGTACCTGAAGAGTTAGATCGGGGCGAGACTCCACTCTGTTACCCAGGAGCCACGATCAGTCACCACCTTACCGGTCGGTATGTCAGAGCCAAAGGCTGGCAAACGCTAAACAGCAACAGGACGGCTAGACGTTGCCTGCCATCATGGGGATCATCGTGGACGGCGGACCCGCTGATCACTGATTGACAAGCGAGGGACGTCTACGAGTCGTGGTGCCATGTAGTTCCCTACATACCCCCCCGGCCCCGCCCCGCCCCCCCGACGGAACGGTACTTACATACAGCGCCCGATTAATCAATAACAATTAACTCTTTGTATATAATAATCTTAAAATGCTTATGTTCTCTAATAATCTGTTATAAGCGTATTATGATAATCTTATAATCTCTTATAATCTTATAATAATATAATATAATCTTATAATAATTTGTGGCATTATTATTATTATTATTTCGTGTCTACTGTAATTGTGATTGCTTTTATTAAGTACAATATATGTGATTTTAATACTGTATTATATTTTCAAAATTTGATTACACCAAAACAACATGCATACAATACCACCATATTATTAAATTATAAAATAATATGACTAACTATGTACTACGGTGCGAAATCTATATCTTTTAATGACTGGTCGGGGTGTAATAGTAACTCAGTGACGGTAGCCCTACAGTGGAATATATATATCTTGATATCGTAGTCATATAATGCTTATATCGCTGGTTGGTAGGGGGCCTATGGAGATCCTATTGGACTTAACAACGATGATAACCGTGACTCGAAACGAAGTTGAATAACCTTGATATACTAGGAGTAGAGTCACTGTAGTTTTCTAATGCTTAAATTGGTGTTAAATATGGCGTTACCCGAAGATTACTGCCCCTAACAACGGTTACCATGGCAACAGTGCTTCGGGACTGGGTTCATTGGATTGGCAATCATCGATAGAAACCAATTTGGTGTAAAATTTCTAGATATTGAGTGTTTATAATAGCGGTTGCTAGGGTCTCAGTCGCTGTTGACATGGAAACACGTTTTATTCAAATTGCTCAAGGCTGAGAGAGCGACACCCTCCCTAATATCGACTAGTATGGTATTGTGGTCATGAAACTGATGAGATATTTTATGGGTATAAAATTGCACGGTTCATCACTTTGCTGCCGGTCTATATAGATAAAATCTGCAGCATTTTCAGTAAACAATCCCCATATTTAAATTACGAAATATATTTGATAGGACCAAGGATTAATTTTCTTGTCGTGTCAGACATTTTAATATAAAGAGGATACACATATTATTATTATGACTTGGTGTTATCACCGGTTGTCATGGAAATGGTAAAACAACAAACATGCTGTAGTATTCTAATAATTCAATATAAATTAATCGCATCTTTTGAAAAAGATACAGTAGCTACTGGTCTAACAATTCTAAATGTGACAAAAAAAATTCTGGAATATAATTATTGGTATCATGGAACGCTGCTAAATGAAAAGTGACAGCCCACGGATCTGTGTGGCACTTAGCGTGCAGCCCACGGTTCCGTGTGGCACTTAGCGTGCAGCCCACGGTTTTGTGTGGCACTTAGCGTGCAGCCACGGTTCCGTGTGGCACGTAGCAGGCAGCCCACGGTTCCGTGTGGCACGTAGCGTGCAGCCCACGGTTCCGTGTGGCACTTAGCGTGCAGCCCACGGTTCAGTGTGGCACTTAGCGTGCAGCCCACGGTTCTGTGTGGTACGTAGCATGGAGCCACGGTTCCGTGTGGCACTTAACGTACAGCCACGGTTCCGCGTGGCACTTAGCGTGCAGCCCACAGTCCAGTGTGGCACGCAGCGTGCAGCCACGGCACCGTGTGGCATTTAGCGTGCAGCAGACTGTTCAGTGTGGCACGTAGCATGTAGCCACGGCACCGTGTGGCACTTAGCGTGCAGCCCACGGTTTTTGTGTGGCACGTAGCATGTAGCCACGGCACCGTGTGGCACTTAGCGTGCAGCCCACGGTTCAGTGTAGAACATCGCGTGTAGCCACGCTTCTATGTGGCGCGTAGCATGCAGCCAAGCTTCAGTATGGCACGTAACGTGCAGCCATGGCTATTTATTATGTGTTTAGCTACTAGTTATAGAAGGCATCATGGAAACCGAGCCTAATAGTAAAGTCTTTACTTTTACATAAAACGATTAGGTGTTGCGAAATTAAAATTTTCGTTAATTGTTAGTTAGTTAATCTAATTCATATTAATAATTGACATTATAATATTAGTATCAGTGTACATTGACATTAAGTTACACATTTTAGGGCGCTACTCCAAGACATTTAAGTTGGTCCCTCCTCTCTCTACTAAATTGAAAACATAAATCATATTTATGGCCTGGAACCTCCACACTACCACTGCGTCTGCTTGCTAGGATCGCACATCAAATGGCACAGCCGTCAGTGGGCCACAGACTGTGGTTGTGGTGCGGCGCTGGCGCTAATCCGACCTCCGTAAATCATTACGCTACATTGCTGCATACTGAGACTGGCAGACTGGGATTGAGACTGAAACTGGTAAACAAACTTAATCTAATTTCCGCACTTTTGCATTTCTACTTTGGTTGGTTGCGTTGGTGGTGTGATTAAAGGTAGTACATTTTGTTATTAAAATTATTTCTTAACGTAAAAAAATTATCTTCATTTTAAATACAGTATGTCAGTAAGACATTAGATTTAGTATGTATGATTAGAATGTAAGACAATGCGCTGGCACTGTCAACAACTGCAATGGCACAAAAACATTGATGCTGGCGCCAAATTTCCCCCAACTGCCGTACAAACACGAACGAAAACAAAACGCGCAGCAGCACAATAATCACGTATATTTCATAATTCACTTAGAAAAATGGGTTCTGCATCCGTGATATTATTCCAAAAGTAGGTGAAAATGAAATAAAATATTTAAATTAATTCTTACCGGCATTTATCCTCACGAATAATGCAAGAAACAGCATCAGGTTTAGTAATAACATTTTTGTTATGAAAGGTTCATCGATACGTTAGGATCAAACGTTAGGTTGCCCCTCAATTATTGCGTTGAGTTGTTGCGGGTTGCGGATTGTCGAGCCTGCAAATTAGTAATTGTTATTTAATTTAAAGTATTTGGCTTTTAATTGTCTCTGTTTGAATAACTTCCACACTATATAAACTATAAGTGCGATACTGTCCTTCAACATCCCAGACTGGCCTACACTAACCCAGACTGAACCATATCAACACAGACTGACCTCTACACGAACCCCAGACTAACGTTCACCAACCCCAGAGCAACCTACGCTAAAGCCAGATTAACTACACAAACAACTAATGCCAGAATGAATAATACCATACACAAACCATCCCGATCAGCATAGGGGAATCTATAGATTCCGTTTCTGGCTAAAATTATCGACCCTGGCATTTCGTTAGCAGATTTCAAAAATATAAAATCAAGCGGATAGGTATATTCAACCGCAATATTCTCAGATTAACTTTCAGAGAATACATCATATATGTTGTGTAGCGTCCTAACAATGTAATACTACAGTAACACCACGTTGGAGTATCGAAAGCACACTTTATTACTGTTGCATGTCAAGTGTTGTATAGGTGCGTGTATTTAACGTATTGATTAATAATGTGAACCAGCGGTTATTTAATATTTAGGGCGGATAATGACGTGGTACCTAATTGTAACAATGCCTATTGTGTATATCTATCTAGTGTTGTAATAAAAAAATACTAACCTTGTAGGAAAGCAAAATAACGTTAGTTGTGATCCACGAAATATTGGAAATGAATTCAATCTACGCTATACAGCTTTCTTTTACTGGAGGAAAGTCTTACACTGCAGCTCCTCCTAAAATATCAACCAATAACGAAGCTGGCCATCATTGTTAGGAAAACGTATGCTGCATCCTTATTGGTTGTGTCGAAAATGAATAATACAGTACTACACAATTCAACAACTTTTCTGCCACGTGTCATCAAATGTAAAATGGAACAGCCAAAGATTTCATCAGCCAAAGGAACCGCTGCATAGAGTTAGCTTTTTATTGAGATTCGATTTTGAGATTTTATATGGAAACATTTCTTTTGTTTGAAGTTTTCTGTTCTATTGTCCAATGCAAAGCAGCAGCTTGGTCTATACCTGACATTCCTAGTTACTTCCAATTAAGAAGACCTCCCCCCTCCTGGTTCGATGTGGCAGCATTGTTTGGGCATAGACCTTTAAACCCTGGGTCTTTTAGATCTTCCCACACTCTGGGGGGGGGGGGGGGTGATTCGTCCCAGACGTGATTTCTCGGCCATTTTTTAATGAAATTTTGTAACAATATATCTAGTTGTATATTTTAAAACATTCTTCAAAAAAAAATCAAAAAATTTTTTTAGAAGTCCCTCAAATATGAAAAACGGTGGTTTTGTGAAATGAAAAAATTTCATTGCTGATCATATTACATCATGTATCTGATTTTCATAAACGTGTATTTTGGTGGTGGCGAATTCGATGGTAAATAAAATTGAGTTGATACAAGTAAGGAAACTACTATTTTTCGAGTGGGCACCAAAAGTGGGTGAATCAAGAAATTTTTAAAATTATTTGTTTCGAAATATTCGTTTTATGTAAATTATAATATAGTATTATAAATAGCATTGTAAATAGCATAGCGTAGAAATGGATAGCATTGTAAATTATAATATATACACCATGACCCGTAATATAGTGTCATTGATGAATTATTTCACTATAGGATAGCATTTGTAGTATAACGTAAAAACTTTCGAAAATCCGACGCATTTTGATTAAGTTACAGTAATGTAATAATATGCCTACTCATATCAGTAGACATAAAACCCCTAGTTAATCTTGTGGCGTAGTGGTCAGATGGTTAAGGCGTTGGTTGCATTACATAGGTTACGAGTTCGAATCCCAGTCGGGAAATTTGCATTTTGGGGCAATTTATTTTCATTTCATACAATTTAACAAACCAATGAGAAGCGTACAACACATGGAACGATGAGTTGGGCCAATCATAGGGCATGGAATATCTTATTGCTTCAATGTGAGGCCATGGAATACTCTAGAAAGTTCTAGTGGATTCTATGTCCCAGATTTAGTATATAAAGGGCTGGTTTGCCTTCGGTTATCACTAGTTATCACCTTGTAACACACTATCATTAGTTAACTTTTAGTTAACTTATCTTACTTGACTAAAACTATTTGGCAATTCTGTTTGATAAAGTCTTGTAAACTGTAAATATACTATAAACTTCTGAACATGTTTTTCTGCATTTGTCCAACTTTGGGACAGCAAAGCATCAGGAAGATGGCCGCCTAGACCGTTAGGCCGTCAGCAATGCAGGGAAAGGATGTCCACAACACGCTAGCGCCCACATTAGATTATACCGCGCACCCCCTTCGCCCTTCGAAATACTCCACTTGCCATGCAGCGCCCGCTTTATGAGGAAGGTAAGACTTTGTTTGACGCCCTTGCCCGCCATAAGACCTATAGATCAGGGTAAGCGTGACGCCGTCCTGGGACGCCGCAAATTTAGGATCAAATAACTATATTTTGGCAGAACCCCCCCCCCCCCCCCCCCCCTTGTCAGTAGTACGAACCCCTGGGTTACCTGTATACCTCACAGGTGCGAATTATTGCTGTTCGTCAGTACGCGAGTACACATTAGGTACGGACAGCATATGTTCCATAATTTAGTGATTCATAGTACTGACTGTTTGGTACCGGTTCACTTTGTAGAGCATACATTAGTACCCTACCCCTTCCTGAAGTTAGTATTTGATCAGGCAAGGAGTATTTCTGCTACCGGCACACCGCTTGGCCTAGGGAGGTTTTATTAATATCCTACCGCGCCTTGCCACGTACTGATAGGTATTGCTGCTAACTACCGCAGCAACAAATTTCTAGAATCAAATTTGTATACCAGATCAGCTAACGTACGGTAGCAATTAACCCCTATTTCTTAACTTACAACCAGAATCTGGTATTTGTGCCGATCACGGGTGTAGTTACTAACACCGTGGTTGCCCACTTGAGTTGTGGCGTTGTGGCTCTAGCTTATTTTAGTAGCTAACGCACGGTATTATTTCGGTCAGAGAATTACTAAAACCTAGTAAAATGATATACACCAAAATTGTTTTATTGTAACACACCCACACACACACGCCCTAAAACATATTTACCCTTAGAGTTCCTACTAGATAGCGCAATTTAGATTTTAGGCAGAATTTATCTGTATTTGTAAATTAGGATCAGATATTTAGTTACGGCAAGAAGGAGTATTTCATTTTCGTTATTAAACTGTTGTTTTTCTGCGCAGCAGTATTGTTACATTTAGGCCCGACCTTTTAGACTGATTTTGTACAAGGGGATCAGTTATTGTTACATTTAGGTACGACCTCTTTTAGGCTGATTCAGACAGGGGGATCAGTATTGTTACACTAGGGCTGTAACCCACCTAGCTCGTATATAAACCATATAAATCACACCGCGGCAAGTTACTGTATTTAGGACTGTCAGCGATAGTTAGGATTCGCTGCGCGGGGATTGTTTTCCTGTGAGTTTGGTCTGTTACTGTAACTGTACATCTGCCATACCGGTTAGAGGACAGGTATCCTTTTGTCTAGTTCGTAGGCATTAGACCCGCTCACGTACATAGAATAGACACCAGGCTCTGCTCCTCGCCAGTAGTAGTTTGTGTATTGTATCTGTTTGTTTAGATATCCTGGACTGGGATTTGTTGTCAGATACTGTACGAGCCCGTTTCATTACTAGAGTCTTACAGTAAGATACATCGTTACTAGGATCTGGTAAGCGGTATACTACTGGACTTTACGGATGGAGATATTCTATAGCTTCGTATTTGTAGATTTGTAGGCTGTAGGGTAGTCCCAACCGTAGAGGACACTGTGAGGTATATATTATACAAATTAGTGTATAGTATTGATCCCTCACAACAGTGAGGTCTCTCACATACTGCTAGAGCTATTGTAAGTAGGAGATATTTAAGAAATTTAAGGTTAGTAAAATTTAGTAATTTGTAGAATGTCCCCTGCTTCAGTAGGCTTTTAGGGTAGCTAGTACTTTTGTATTTAATATTTGACTAGCAAATAGTTAGTTTGTAGCAATTTGTTTTACGCCGTGTGTGTGCGGTGTTACTTTCGGTACTTGAAAAGGTACATAGGGTTTAAAGACCAAGTTGTATCAGTACCTAGGAAGATTTTTCGTAGAGTAGAAGTAAAACTCTCATCTTCGACTTTTCAGGACTCAAGGACTCATTTCTGGACCGCTTCGAGGATTAGACCGCTTTTCGCAAAGTTTGGGAGACAAAAAATTGGTCCGCGCCGCTGAAAAACGGAACGACCCACGTCCGGTTTGTATTTGGGAATTTGCACGACTGGAAGATCAAAGGAGCGTAAGTTTTACGACTCGTGTCGATCAAACTTAAGAAAGCACTGTAGTACTCAAAATTTGTGGGTTTCACTGTCTATTAGTAGTGTTGTTGGTATTTATTTTCCCGTTAGATGTTGCTGTTTTGCCTATTATTTGTACTTGTTGATCTACATTTTGGTAACGTATACCGTTATCTCATTTATTCGTACAAATTTAGCCGGTAGGCTAGATTATTACTTATTTTATTATATACTTTGTTAGTTTATTTGTACCGGTTAGGGTATATATATGATATATATATATATCAAGGTAAGTTTGACATTTGGACATTTCGACATTTTGACATTTCGACATTCTGACTTTGTTGATTTATTTGTACCGGTTAGGGTATATATATACTATATATATCAAGGTAAGTTTGACATTTCAACATCCAGATACTTTGACATTTTATTACCCGTATTTGATGTATATAATAAGACATGAGTGACACACCACATTCGACTCGATACCCACCTACCGACTATGACTCGTGCGACCCGGACAGATCGACAGTAGACGAACTGAGAAGGAGAACCCGAGATTCTACTGATGTCACACCGCGTGCGTCGCCGGTACCCCGAACGGAAATACCGGAAGCCGCAACGCGTGGCGACGGCAGAATCGAAGATTTCCTTACCATCCCGCAGACCAGATCGCGGGAACCGGACATGGTAAGTTCGACTGGAAGCCAGGAGAACATTATTAGGAGTATAGGAGGACACATGGCCCAGATTACTCGGAACCTCGGAGAAGGTTTTCGCGTTTTACGCGAGTTAACCGCCCCGATGTCGAGATACGAGTTCTACACCTTACAGGTAAGGATAGAAAGTAGGGTACATGCCTCCATAGATAAACTTAAAGGTTTACACGAACTTGCAGAGTTGCGTGGCGACAACTTTACTCAGGTAAAGATAATAGATAAGTTGGTAAGTGCGAGAGAAAGCCTTATCCAGTTTAAGTCGGTAATAAGATTGGCTCAACAAGAGCAGTTCGACCAACTGCTAGGTGAGTCAGTTTCGGACGCGTTGTTACAACCCGAAGAGGAAGAAGAACTCTACTGCCTGGATGGGAGATTAGGGACGCTCACCAATTTTCTTCATAGATGCGGCGTACCGATCGAAGAACCGGAAGTCGAACCGCGAGGGACGACGGAAGTTCTTACTACGGAAGGCTCGCGAGCCTACCAAAATCCACCAATGGATAGATCATTCGTTAGCATGCGGAGCAACGTTGGCGACGTTAGTAGAACAGTGTCTGTAATTACTCGACAACAACAGGAAGTTGCACGCCGACAACAAGTCGTCGAGGAAGAAGCGCAACTACAGATGGCACAGATTGCTATCGAGGGAGAGAAACAACGTAGAGAAGACGAGACGAGAATTGCGCAACTCAAGGCGCAAGCCGAAGTCGAAGCCTCGGAGATGAGAAGATTAGAGGAGGACTTAGCACGACAGAAAGAGGCATCTGACGCACGTGCTCAGTTGGAGGAAGTACAGGAAGCGGAGTTAGCGGCACAACAACAAGTAGCGGATCGACGCGAAAGGGAGATGCAACTACAGTTCGAACTAAATCGTAGATCACACGAGGCAGCGAACGCGCAAGCGGACCTTGAACTCGACGCGAGAGATAGATCTATAAGATCACGAGCTGGACACGACTTGTCTGCCCTGGATCGCATGGAAGCTCGATATCACGGAATTCAGAAGCGAATCGAGGAAGGAAGTGTGGGAGCGATAGATCGAGGAGAGGAGTTCATCGAGGATTACTGTAAACGTTTTCCCCAAGTTATTCCTATGCTCAAACCCACGACTCCGATAAAACCGGTCTTTGTTACGAAACCTAAGGAAATAACACCTGTGCGCTCGATGCAAGGTAGCAGGTTTGTTGTGACGGAAATACCGCAACCTAGGGCGACTTCATCGCCAATTTTAGCAGGTAACGTAACTAGTCCACCTACAGTAAGTCGTAGTCTACTTGTAGGAAGAGAGGAACCTGCGTTTATGACAATTAAACAGGTAAGTAAGCCGTTAGTAGTTAAACCTGTGACATGCTGTGCAAACCCAGTTATTTATAGACCGACTACGAAACCTGACTACTTTACTCGACCTTTGACACAATATTCGACGCAACCTACGACTTCGTGGAAGGCTTGCGAGCCTGCCGAACAACGGAGGAGGATGGATGTGGGTAATGCCAATGGGATCGAACAACGTTTATCGAGACCTGCGACTTCGTGGAAGGCTTGTAAGCCTACCAAACGACGGAGAACCGTAGATTCTGGACCCCAACGAGTGAGACAAAAGGTAATACGCCGGACGCGAACCCGCCAGCCACCTTATCCGGACGACAGCGACTCATCCAGTGACTCGGAGTCGACGGAACGGGAAATATTCCGTACTGGAGCGGCAGCGGCAGCGGATTACAACCAAGAGGAACGATCGACGAACCCCTACATCGATAATCCTCCACGAGAAACACCCCAACAGAAACCCACGTTGCAACCAGCGGAAACGATCAGCGCAAAACAGTTCACCAAGATGACGGACCGACTAGCTCAACTCGAAGAACGACTTGAAGCGCATCGATCGCGAACCAGCGTGGAGTTAGAACAACCTAGACGACATCGACCACCAAGGCGAGAACAGGAGACTAGACAGACTCCGACACATTGAGAAGGAGATCCCGTTAATAATTCCTACCGACGAACAACGCGCGGAAGGGAACGACTGGACGACGCCACCGAACAGGGACGTGGACAGTTGGATTTGGTTAGCGAGATTGCGAAATTCGCGGCTAGACACAGATTACCGGCACAGCAACCGCCGAAGTTCTCTGGCAACGCGAAACACTGGCGCACACTGGTAGACTACGTAGAGTCCCAGATCGCTAAGTGTGCTTTCACCTCGACGGAGAAGTTTAATTACTTGCTCCTAGTCCTGTCTGGTGAGCCGAAACGATTAGCAGAAACCTTTATTGGTGTTCCCGATGCCTTTGAGTTGGCGTACGACCGCTTGTATTCGATTTACGGCGGTAACGTCGCCATGGCTAAATCCATTATCGAAGACCTCTGTAGAGGAGGCAGCATTTTGAAACCGATCGATCTTCTACGACTCGCGGACGAAATAAAAAACGCTATAGGGACTTTACGGTCCATTGGACAACTTGAGTATGCTAACGCACCGACGGTTCTCATCAGGATAATCGGTCGACTTCATCATCGACTCCAACGAGAACGGCGATGCATCGAGTACCAGCGTGAAGAGGCCGGCGGGCTATTAAAACTCACCGACGTCTATCAACTGATTTCGCGGGAGGCCATTATCGAGACTCGATCGAATTATACCGATCATCATATCGCGGCAGAAGGGATAGCTATTTCTGCGCCGACTCGGACTAAACCGTTTCCGATGAACGCGAAAGCCGTTACCTACGCCACCCCTACTGAGACTTCTAAAGTTCTGACGCCTATCGGCACCACGCAGCCACGACAACAGTTGCCGGCGGACTTTGTGGGATGCTCATACTGCGAGCGGAACGGCATAAACCATAGCGGACATAAACTTCGTGGATGTCGCGCTTTTAAAGAGTTGGGAATCGAGGAAAGGAGACTCCAAATCCGATCTTTAGATTCTTGCTAGAGATGTACGAAGCCAGGACACGTCCAGAAGGATTGCCCGAGCGACGATACCACGTGTGGACGTAACCATGACGCGTTACTTCACACTACTAGTCATACTCCGACCAGACGCTTTCGACGAGAGCATCCAGATAAAGCGGCTAGATGCGACGCACTATACAAGGAGCGTACGCCGCGCAAGATCCGTACGTTTTATACGGACTGTATGGATCAGTCAGGATCATCGGACGAGGACGAGGAGGAAGACGGCACTTTCTACATGCATGCGGGTGAGGAACAGCCATCGGTAACGCTCCTCACACAGAACCAATTGAAAGGGTTTAGCGTGATTCCTATAAAGATTACCGGAACCCGAGGGAGCAAGCGTATATACGCTATCTTAGACTCTGCGTCATCACACAGTTATGTCGACGAACAAGTAGCCGACGTGGTTACGGACATGAGTCAAGGTAAGACTGCGCAGTATACTGTAAGCAGCATGCATGATAAGAGAGCGATCCCTGTGACGAGAGTAAAACTAACCTTAGACACTCTTCTTTCCAAAGCGGAACACAGCAAGGAGGAGCGCTCATTACTTCCAGTAAGAAATTTAACCTTTGCAGCTACGAAGGACTTTAGTAACTTGCTCGGCCCTGTGCCAGAGCAAACACCGGAAGATCGTAAGTATTTCTGACACCTTGGAATACCGGAATGTCCTGTTAATTATCGTTCCATTGCGATGTTAATTGGGACAGACCAGTTTAACTTACATCAGGTATGGGAGACACGCCCATCTGTTATTACAGTGGGCAACTCCTACGCATGTAGAACTCCCATAGGTTGGTATACTAGATCACCAATACGTTCACTAGAGGTAAGTGACCAGGAGGACGACGTTTTGAGTACGTGTAGTTTATTGACTACTACGATAGATAACTCTCCTTCACACTCCCGTGGTCCAATTGTACAGACGGCACTACGACAGACTTGCGTCGCTAACGCAGACGCCACCGATACTGACGTAACTGATCTGGACACGACCACATGGACCTCTGACTTACAACTACTTGCAGTAAACCAGGTTGTATTGACTACCGTAAGACCAAAGGGTTGTTGCTGTGGATGACTCGATGAACGAGGATTTTGGAAGGCTTGCGAGCCTACCGAAAAATCCAAAGGTCATTGACCCCACCCACCAGGCTTCGACACCGGTCGTTGATCTTGGAAGGCTTGCGAGCCTACCGATAGATCAAGAAGTTGTCAAACCGCCGCACGACAATTCGACACCGACTAGTGACACTGGAAGGCTTGCGAGCCTACCAGACGCTTTGACACTAGCCACCGCAGCGGACGAAGACGTGGACGAGGACCATGGCGCAGTGCAAGCAGCGCTTGACCGACTGCTGACTGAACGGACCATTCAATGGTTGGAAAGGACTCAGCAGAACCCGGTAGTTACGAGACCGCTATGTCAGAACAGGAAAAACGGTCATTAAATATTATGAGATATACCATTCGCCAGACCGCGAATGGCCACTATGAGGTTGGTATGTTGTGGCGCAATGGACCACCTAAGCTCGTTAACAATTACCCGCTTGCTTTGAGGTGACTCAAATCAATAAGGCAGCGATTGTTGTGAGATGAGACGGCCCATATGCAATACAATGCGCAACTTCAGACGTATCTCCAAAAGGGATACGCCATTAGGATGTTAAATCCCGAGGTAACCACAGACCAGACATATTACCTGCCACATCATTTTGTTCGACACCCGGACAAACCTGGCAAGGTGCGTGTAGTCAACGACTGCGCCGCGCTTTACCAAGGGATGTCTATGAACAGCGAACTGATGGATGGGCCGAATATGAACAATTACCTCATGGGAGTCCTAATGCGTTTTAGAAAAACGCAAAGTGGCTTTCACCTGTGACGTAGAGGCCATGTTTCACCAGGTTAAGGCTTTGGAGCGGGACAGGGACAGCTTGAGGTTTCTTTGGTATCCGGACGGAAACTTAGAACTTCCGCCAGAAACTTACCAAATGCAGGTAAGAGTATTTGGAGCCAGGGACAGCCCCAACTGCACCATGTACGCCTTAAAGCAGACCGCATTGGACAGACGAGACCAATTTGACCCAGGATTAGTTCGGACAGTGGAACGAGATTTCTACATGGATGACGGCCTCAAGAGTTGTGACACCTTGGAGCGCGCTACAACCGTAGCACATCAACTCCAGGATTGTCTCGCTGAGGGCGGATTCCACCTGACGAAGTTCGCTTCCAATGAGCCCGAACTAGTGATCTCATTTGACCCGACGGATCGCAGTGGAGGTGACTTAGACTTAGACCTAGAACCTCTGCCGACGACCAAAGTATTAGGACTTAGTTGGGACCCTAACACCGACAATTTTAGGGTACGTGTAAGGTCCAACAACCAGACTAGACCTCTCACTAAGAGGACTTGCTTATCGACCATGAGTCGATTGTATGACCCATTGTGTTTTATTAGTCCAGTGATCCTACATGCTAGGATCATACTCCGCAGCATTTGGCAAGCTGGACTGGAATGGGACGATCCCATCCCAGAAAAGTTAGCTGAGCAATGGAGGGACTGGGAAGCCCAACTGACGTTCCTACAAGACTATACCATACCAAGGGTATACTTTCCTTTGCAGACCACCTTTCTGGCGATTTAGAGCTTCACAGCTTTAGTGACGCTAGCAAGGATGGATTGGGGGTTACCTTATACCTTAGACGACAAGTGACATCGGACAGCTACGATGTGTCTCTCGTTACTTCTAGGGCTAGAACAATGCCGTTGAAGTATATGACTGTACCTCGTGGAGAGCTGCAAGCCGGGACGATATCCACCGATATTGTCAGTCTAGTTCAACGCAAGCTGGAGGCTAACTTGAAGGTCACATATTGGATGGATACGACGTTGGTACTTTGGTACATAAACAACGAAGCATTTGAGTTCAAGTCTTTCGTAGCCAACAGATGGGCTGAAATATTAGACCGGTCGCTCAAACAAGATTGGCGTCACTGTCCAGGGAAGCTGAACCCAGCCGACATCGCATCACGGGGGATGCAACCGCTTGACTTTTGTAAACCGGACAATAAATCCTTTTGGTTTAGAGGACCCGATTTCCTACAGCGACCATCAGACGAATGGCCACCGTTAGAGACACTCGACCAGACGCTTGTACGAATCTTTCGCCGGATGTTCCGCAGGAGATTTCACCAGACGTTTCGCCGGATTGTTCACCAGATTATTCGCCAGATTATTCACCAGAAGCGACACCAGATTGTTCTCCGGATTGTTCGCCAGATTGTTTTATGGAACTCTTGACAGAATGTCTACCGGACGTCTCAACAGACTTTCCACCAGACATTTCGACAGACTGTCCACCAGACTTTGGACCAGACTTTCTGATAGAAGTTACGCCAGACAGACCTTGGGACTGACGACAGGACATTTCGCCGGATGTTCCGCGCTATGTCTCACCAGACGTCTCGCCAGACTGTTCACCGGACGCTTCACCAGACTATCTACTAGACACTCTACTAGACCCATTGGAGCGGACTTTTAGAGACTTACCAAATTTGACTTCTTTGGACGACAAAGGTGTGGCCACAGCAATCACACTCCGCTCAAAGAAAGTACTTGACTTACCACCTACAGGTAAGCGTGTGACTAAGGTTAGGAAGCTTACAGGCTCACAGGAGAGACTCACTGACACTGTAGAGTTGAAACCGTTACTGCCAGTCGACACACTAGGAGCGGACGGTAAAGGTAAGACCGTAAAGATTGACGTACTTGGGGACTCAGACAAACCTACCGGAAGGCCCGTGGGCCTACCAAGTCCAGACAAGTATCCACACTATGACTATACCTTACCTGATGACGTCACTAACACTTACGTTGACAGGATAGTGAACCTAACTAGATCATGGACTGACGCATGCCGCAAGTTAGCATGGCTCAAACGTTTGAGACAATATGCCAGAGGCAAACGCGACTTTCCTAGAAGACTTACCTTACAGGAAGTTGGTCATTGTGAAGTTGATATCATTCGCCATTATCAATTGCGATATTTCGCACGAGAATTCACAGCGATCAACCAAGGTAAACAGATCAAGTCTTCACCGATTTTGAGTTGGAGTCCGATTATTTACCGGAAATGAGTGAACTACCACTAGCGAGATTACAGGCGTTTAGACCCCCTTTCACTGAGACAGGGATAGACTGTTTTGGACCCATAATCGCGAAACGCGGAAGGGTACAGGTAAAACGTTGGGGATTAATCTTCACTTGCATGGCCAGCAGAGCTGTCCATATAGAGCGTGTGACAGACTTGACCACCAATGCCTTTATCCTAGCCTTATGGCGATTTATCGCTAGACGTGGATTGGTCAAATCCATTTACTGCGACCAAGGGACAAACTTTGTGGGTGCACGGAACGAAATAACCAGAGCTTTGAGAAAATTGGACCAAAACCAGATTTCCGAGGAACTACGTCCTCACCGAATTGTTTGGAATTTCAATACTCCAGACAGTCCGTGGAGAGGCGGTGTTTGGGAAAGGCTGATTGGCTCAATCAAGACAGCTATGGCTAAAGTAATACCGACGCAACACATTTTGACAGACGACCAACTGACGACGTTGTTAATAGAAATCGAAGCGATTTTGAACACTAGACCGATCGCTTTGATCCCAGACAATAACGACGCACAGTTTGCCTTGACACCAGCGCACCTGCTTATGCAGGCGCCGACGACATTGTTGCCCATTTCAGTACCCGTTAATAGCGACGGATACGGCAACAAAGCTTGGAAAATCACTCAATTACTTGCAAATAAATTCTGGGAAATATGGCAGAAATATTATTTGCCCTCTATTTCAGCCAGAACCTCTTGGTATCTTAATACCCGATGTTTGAGACGCGGTGACCATGTTTTATTGGCTGAAGCCAATCTGAAAATACGGTTTTGGCTGACTGGAGTCATTTTGACCACGCACCCTACATCTGGTGTAATAAGGACAGTTACTGTAAGGACTATTGACGGACGTACCGTAGACAGACCTGTACAACGTCTCATGCTCCTTGAGGAGACTAGAAACGAGACAGGAGACTACAAATCTCCACCCCAATATTAGTAAATAAAGATGTGGGACCTTTGTTGGCCGCCACATAGACCTACCGTATTTAGTAATTTAGCATTTTGTATTACTGTATGTGCATTTGTAATCCTCTTCACTGTAGATAGAGACAGCGGTGGAATTCCATTGTCTTTATATGTGAACATGGAGGGTAGTACCCTTATGTATCACATAGGAGCGGGATTGTGTGTACAGTAGGAATGGAATTCTACTTGGAACCCACAAGTGAGACAATTTTTCAAAAATTATTAGACAAATCCATTTAGTTGGATTTAAATTTAAGAAAAATGATTCTCCAGTGAATGCGAATTCTAGAATACAGCTAGATAAAATTAAAATTGGGGAGGACAAGAGCGGATGGAAGGCTTGCGAGCCTACCGATAAATTTTTTTTGGAAAAAGAAAACCGGCCTTGTTCTATGTAGTCGTGTCTACTATTATTTAGACCGAATTAATTCTCGACTGCATTATTTCTTTGGGAATGTAGTTTGGGAAATTAAAAGGTGAGTATTTTAGACTCGCGGCTAGTTTACCCGGAATTCGTTTTTTATCGGCACATTTTTTGGATTAGGAGCCAGTGCGAAATCACGCGAACCCGAAGTCATTAGGCAAATGGGTTGGGGTTTTAGAGCAAAGTTGAGCCAAAAGCCGACAAACTCTAAGTCACCTCACATCTAACCTCTATTTTGTGCTTCATCTAGTAGAAACGTAACGATATGTAACCATATATACGCGTATATGATGGCAGAGAAGATTTATAAGGAGTTACGTCAAGGGTTTACGCAGGAACAAGAGCACCAGGCGCCATTTAATCGTTATGGAGCTAAAAACTTTAGTGTGTTTGGAGTGGAGAGTATGGCTAGGAGTACAGCCAAGCTCGCTAAATCCAAGGCGGACCCGAATGTTACGCGACAATGATTGGACGCTTATAACAAAAGAACGGAGGAATTACGCGCGGAGTTCAATGCGTTATATCCTTACGATGCGTTATGCGACGCTAGTGACATTTGCGAGGATCCAGACACCGAAATACGCCGATTATATCATATGCTGCAATATTTGACGGTAAATCAACCCTTACCTGCAGCCAGAGACGAATTTGTAGGAATGCATCTTTATAGACGCGATCGAGGAGCGGATCCAGAGACCAAGGATGCGTTCTCCATATACAAACTGTTTTATAAATGTGGAGCATGTATGCGCGAGCAAGACAACGCGATTCCTATGCGGTTGAACTCGGAAAACCCCGAGCCGATATTAGCGCGATGCTCATACCACCAAAGTCTACGTTACCAAGAAGGCGGATACCCTTTGACGAATCCGTATCATTCATTTAAAATGAGTGGACCGAACGCTGGTGAGATCGTTATTTACGAACCTAAATTAGTAGAACCAGACGTCTACAGCATGGTAGTGGACGAATCTAACAAGTCGACGCAAGAGAAACGGGAAGCTTTGAGCCTCTACAGGGCGTACAAGGCGTACGAGAAAGGCGAGATCGAGGAGTTCGGCAGAAGGCTCGCGAGCCTACCATTCTATTGGATATCCCACGATCAAACCGAACCTAAGGAGATGACACCCAAGCTCTTTGATAGTATCACCTTTGCTCAGCGTTTGTCGCAGCGACTACAGATACCTCATGTCGAGATGACGCGAGAACCTCAACCCCATTCTGCTGGAACGATAGTACCGGTTGCGAGACTAACTAGTTTTCCTATTAGTATACCGACCCGGAAGGAGACAACTTACGAGATTCCTATAGTTGAACACCCAGAGATCATTTCGAACCTGGATTTCCTCCCATCGGTTACCTATGGTGATGTGTTAGAGTCAGCCGAGTTGCGTAGAACAATAGTTCAGAAAATCGTACGCAAAGTGCCTCCACATATTACGGACTTTAAGGAAGTGGATCGCGCGGGGACGGATATTGCACCTTGTATCTTGCGAGGATATCTGACGAGAACGATTCGATTATGGATCGGAGTCAGAACATTTGAGACCGACATCGACATCGCGACCAATTGGACCGGAAAACCTATTAGTTTCGATGATGAAAAGTCGATTGGGAGAATTTGGAACCCTACCGACAATTTACTCGACGATTGGGACGTGACTAGCCGATCTCTGAAGGAGAATGGTTACATGTTTTACGATAATGAAGGAGGAAGCCACCAGCAAAGCCTCACTTCGAAGACTATACAGATTAGAGCACCAGATGGCGTGTTACATGTCTTCAGCCAACAAAGAAGCGATAGAAAGATGCCTATGCCGGAAAGAACGAAGCAAAGACATGCGATGATAAAACGGATAGTTAAATCCATGGACCTGGCTTGTAGCATAGAAGCTAGGATGTTGCCAAAGGCCGTGCGAGACGTTGTGTTAGACAAAAGCATCATCAAGATCGGATCCGGTGTACGGGATGACCTTATTAGCGACTTTGCAGGGATGCCCACGGAAGAGGACCAATTGCCTACGCCGTATGTGGATACTAGACCATTGTTGCTTTGGGCTATCGAGCAAGGATACTTTAGGGAGTATAACACGCTAAAAACTGGGACGGGTTATATCTCATATCTATGGTTCAGTTGGGATTACAAGGAGAGTAAGAGGAGCAAATACACGGACGTATACGGAGAGGGAGACACTCCCGACGTAAACGAGTTCGAGTCACAGCTAAAGTGGCGAGGTTGCGTGTACTGGGCGATTACTTCACCTCTGCGAATAATCTTACAATATTACTTGGCGATAGAATCTTCGGTCAACATCTGCTTCATCGCCGATGTTGTGTCTAGGACTCTAAAGAAAAGGATAAAAGCAAGGAGAAAAAAAGAAAAAGGAGAAAAGCGATGCCATGGTTTGTGTACAACCCACGGAGACGAACATACCGACTGACCCGGATGATGAGAATTATCACGTGGACGGTAGCGCTCGCCCCATCGGAGATCTTATCTATGAGCGAGTTTGGTACCCTTCCAACACTATTTGTGGCAGATGCAGGGCAACTGGCCACCACGCAAAGAAATGCGGAGCGAAACACATATCTCTACCGGACTTGGTATGCAACTGGTGCGGGGATCAGCGTTCGCACACTTTCTACACTTGCTGGCATTTCGTGGCGCAGTGCACATATTGTAATATTAAAGGCCATAAGGCGTCCGAATGTCAACTTAGAGACGTTCCCTATGAGCATATGTCAGTTAAAATCGTTCGACAGCTATTCGACCATTGGGAGAATCTAGCAGACGAGCATGTATCAACGCAGCGACGCCGTTTCCCTATGAGAGCACACTTAGGATTTTGGGCCGTAAACCCTCTCATAATGTCGAAGGAAGGATACGTGTCGGCTATGCCTCAATACGACGAACTTTTGGAGGTGCTGGATACATTGCCACTGGATAGCGGATTTAAAGTTGTGCGGGACTACTTTCTACAGGTACACCCCGACAACAAGAATACTTGGAACTTTCAAACTGTGGTGAACAAGATTACCGCCGGGGAATTCGACAAATTGCGAGTTGAACAGCGGAATCGAGGAGCCTGGCATTCGATAGCTTGGGCATACAGGAGCGCATTTTATCACAAACACGTAACCTCGTGTATTCTAGACGAGACCGACGTTTTGCGTGAGACTGGCTTCAAGGCCACGCCATTAGCTGAAAAGACGCGTCACCCACAGGATGATCCGCACTTCGTATACTCAGAGCCCAAAAGGCCGGACAAGAGATAAAGAAAGTAGTAAATGTCGCCAAGAGGACAACATTGAAGTCGCAAGACGGAACGGAACGGTCCGTAGACAGACGGACCGGTCCCACCTTTTCGACTTCCTCCCAGCGTTGTAGAAACTCGATCCGATGTTAAGCCGACAGTTGGAATCGGACGAGGATTTAGAGGACTGAGCGCACGACGGATGTGCGAGACTCCCGTCGTCCCCTTTCCTAGCGTTTTGGAACCACCAACAACTCGCCACCGAAGTCCGAGTCCAGTTCGATCTCGACCACCACCCAGTCGTACTAGAGGACGTGGACGAGCCCGGTCGGCCAAGGAATAGGAAAGCGAGAAGGAAGGAAGGCTTGTGAGCCTACCGATTTGGATATTTATATTCGGATATTTTATTTGGATGTTATATTGGATATTTATATTGGATATTTTATATTTGGTTATTATATTTGGGTATTTATATCGGATGTTGGTTTTGGAGGAAAGCGAGAAGAGAAGGAAGGCTTGCGAGCCTACCATTAGCAATTAGTACTCAGGAGAAGACATCCAGACCAGCAGGACGAACTATTCAGATCGTCAGGAGGACACTTTAAGACTTATTTGAAGGATTTTAGCGCATTATGTTTATTTTATATTTAGACTGATTTAATTTGGTGGAAGTTTATTATGTATATTTACAATATATAAAACTTATTGAAAGATTTGAAATTATTTGTTCGATTTGTTTTGATTTATTTTGTTCTGATTTGTTTAATTTGTTTATCTTGATAACCGAAAGCCTTTTTTGTATTTTATGCACTAAAGTTGATTGGTAAATTTGTATTTTGTATGTATGATGGATTGTATTTACGCCGTACCTGCAATATTAAGTATGCAATAATTAGATAGTGATTATTTTATATTTTAGGCCCTACCAGTAGATTTAGAAGTATTTGTAAATAGTTTTGTATTTCGATTGGTGAAAACAGTCTTACTTACTGTTTTCATGGAGCGGTGATGAATTATTTCACTATAGGATAGCATTTGTAGTATAACGTAAAAACTTTCGAAAATCCGACGCATTTTGATTAAGTTACAGTAATGTAATATGCCTACTCATATCAGTACACATAAAACCCCTAGTTAATCTCGTGGCGTAGTGGTCAGATGGTTAAGGCGTTGGTTGCATTACATAGGTTACGAGTTCGAATCCCAGTCGGGAAATTTGCATTTTGGGGCAATTTATTTTCATTTCATACAATTTAACAAACCAATGAGGTGCGTACAACACATGGAACGATGAGTTGGGCCAATCATAGGGCATGGAATATCTTATTGCTCCAATGTGAGGCCATGGAATACTCTAGAAAGTTCTAGTAGATTCTATGTCCCAGATTTAGTATATAAAGGGCTGGTTTGCCTTCGGTTATCACTAGTTATCACCTTGTAAAACACACTCTCTCTATCATTAGTTAACTTTTAGTTCACTTATCTTACTTGACTGAAACTATTTGGCAATTCTGTTTGATAAAGTCTTGTAAACTGTAAATATACTATAAACTTCTGAACATGTTTTTCTGCATTTGTCCAACTTTGGGACAGCAAAGCATCAGGAAGATGGCCGCCTAGACCGTTAGGCCGTCAGCAACGCAGGGAAAGGATGTCCACAACACGCTAGCGCCCACATTAGATTAGACCGCGCACCCCCTTCGCCCTTCGAAATACTCCACTTGCCATGCAGCGCCCGCTTTATGAGGAAGGTAAGACTTTGTTTGACGCCCTTGCCCGCTGTAAGACCTATAGATCAGGGTAAGCGTGACGCCGTCCTGGGACGCCGCAAATTTAGGATCAAATAACTATATTTTGGCAGAACCCCCCCCCCCCCCCCCCCCCCCTTGTCAGTAGTACGAACCCCTGGGTTACCTGTATACCTCACAGGTGCGAATTATTGCCGTTCGTCAGTACGCGAGTACACATTAGGTACGGACAGCATATGTTCCATAATTTAGTGATTCGTAGTACTGACTGTTTGGTACCGGTTCGCTTTGTAGAGCATACATTAGTACCCTACCCCCGCCTGAAGTTAGTTATTTGATCAGGCAAGGAGTATTTCTGCTACCGGCACACCGCTTGGCCTAGGGAGGTTTTATTAATATCCTACCGCGCCTTGCCACGTACTGATAGGTATTGCTGCTAACTACCGCAGCAACAAAGTTCTAGAATCAAATTTGTATACCAGATCAGCTAACGTACGGTAGCAATTAACCCCTATTTCTTATCTTACAACCAGAATCTGGTATTTGTGCCGATCACGGGTGTAGTTACTAACACCGTGGTTGCCCAGTTGAGTTGTGGATAGGAAGGAGAGAGCTTTGACGTCATTTGTAAGTATAAAGCTCTACAAAACGCGACTAGCTTATTTTAGTAGCTAGCGCACGGTATTATTTCGGTCAGAGAATTACTAAAACCTAGTAAAATGATATACACCAAAATTGTTTTATTGTAACACACCCACACACACACGCCCTAAAACATATTTACCCTTAGAGTTCCTACTAGATAGCGCAATTTAGATTTTAGGCAGAATTTATCTGTATTTGTAAATTAGGATCAGATATTTAGTTACGGCAAGAAGGAGTATTTCATTTTCGTTATTAAACTGTTGTTTTTCTGCGCAGCAGTATTGTTACATTTAGGCGCGACCTTTTAGACTGATTTTGTACAAGGGGATCAGTTATTGTTACATTTAGGTACGACCTCTTTTAGGCTGATTCAGACAGGGGGATCAGTATTGTTACACTAGGGCTGTAACCCACCTAGCTCGTATATAAACCATATAAATCACACCGCGGCAAGTTACTGTATTTAGGACTGTCAGCGATAGTTAGGATTCGCTGCGCGGGGATTGTTTTCCCGTGAGTTTGGTCTGTTACTGTAACTGTACATCTGCCATACCGGTTAGAGGACAGGTATCCTTTTGTCTAGTTCGTAGGCATTAGACCCGCCCACGTACATAGAATAGACACCAGGCTCTGCTCCTCGCCAGTAGTAGTTTGTGTATTGTATCTGTTTGTTTAGATATCCTGGACTGGGATTTGTTGTCAGATACTGTACGAGCCCGTTTCATTACTAGAGTCTTACAGTAAGATACATCGTTACTAGGATCTGGTAAGCGGTATACTACTGGACTTTACGGATAGAGATATTCTATAGCTTCGCATTTGTAGATTTGTAGGCTGTAGGGTAGTCCCTACCGTAGAGGACACAACAGTGAGGTATATATTATACAAATTAGTGTATAGTATTGATCCCTCACAACAGTGAGGTCTCTCACATACAGCTACCTATTGTAAGTAGGAGATATTTAAAAAATTTAAGGTTAGTAAAATTTAGTAATTTGTAGAATTTCCCCTGCTTCAGTAGGCTTTTAGGGTAGCTAGTACTTTTGTATTTAATATTTGACTAGCAAATAGTTAGTTTGTAGCAATTTGTTTTACGCCGTGTGTGTGCGGTGTTACTTTCGGTACTTGAAAAGGTACATAGGGTTTAAAGACCAAGTTGTATCGGTACCTAGGAAGATTTTTCGTAGAGTAGAAGTT